>CM038714.1:7291066-7315046 GCA_021613375.1 Megaleporinus macrocephalus | reverse complement strand
GCGAGCACAGCATCATACATTAAAACACACTAGTACTGTAGTGTAGTGTAGTGTACTGTAACGTAGTCTAGTGTAGTGTAGTGTACTGTAGTGCAGTTTAATATTGTAACTCAGTATCTGTTCATTTCTACACAGTTCTAATCCGCGAGCACAGCATCATACATTAAAACACACTAGTACTGTAGTGTAGTGTAGTGTACTGTAGTGCAGTTTAATATTGTAACTCAGTATCTGTTCATTTCTACACAGTTCTAATCCGCGAGCACAGCATCATACATTAAAACACAATAGTACTGTAGTGTAGTGTAGTGTACTGTAACGTAGTCTAGTGTAGTCTAGTGTAGTGTAGTGTGCTGTAGTGCAGTTTAATATTGTAACTCAGTATCTGTTCATTTCTACACAGTTCTAATCCGCGAGCACAGCATCATACATTAAAACACACTAGTACTGTAGTGTAGTGTAGTGTACTGTAACGTAGTCTAGTGTAGTGTAGTGTACTGTAGTGTAATGTAGAGTAGTGTGGTGTAGTGTCGTGTACTGTAGTGCAGTTTAATATTGTAACTCAGTATCTGTTCATTTCTACACAGTTCTAATCCGCGAGAACAGCATCATACATTAAAACACACTAGTACTGTAGTGTAGTGTAGTGTACTGTAATGTAGTCTAGTGTACTGTAGTGTAATGTAGAGTAGTGTGGTGTAGTGTAGTGTACTGTAGTGCAGTTTATAATTGAAACTCAGTATCTGTTCATTTCTACACAGTTCTAATCCGCGAGCACAGCATCATACATTAAAACACACTAGTACTGTAGTGTAGTGTACTGTAGTGTAATGTAGAGTAGTGTACTGTAGTGTAGTGTACTGTAGTGCAGTTTAATATTGTAACTCAGTATCTGTTCATTTCTACACAGTTCTAATCCGCGAGCACAGCATCATACATTAAAACACACTAGTACTGTAGTGTAGTGTAGTGTACTGTAGTGGAGTTTAATATTGTAACTCAGTATCTGTTCATTTCTACACAGTTCTAATCCGCGAGCACAGCATCATACATTAAAACACACTAGTACTGTAGTGTAGTGTAGTGTACTGTAGTGTAATGTAGAGTAGTGTACTGTAGTGTAGTGTACTGTAGTGCAGTTTAATATTGTAACTCAGTATCTGTTCATTTCTACACAGTTCTAATCCGCGAGCACAGCATCATACATTAAAACACACTAGTACTGTAGTGTAGTGTAGTGTACTGTAACGTAGTCTAGTGTAGTGTACTGTAGTGTAATGTAGAGTAGTGTGGTGTAGTGTAGTGTACTGTAGTGCAGTTTAATATTGTAACTCAGTATCTGTTCATTTCTACACAGTTCTAATCCGCGAGCACAGCATCATACATTAAAACACACTAGTACTGTAGTGTAGTGTAGTGTACTGTAATGTAGTCTAGTGTACTGTAGTGTAATGTAGAGTAGTGTGGTGTAGTGTAGTGTACTGTAGTGCAGTTTATAATTGAAACTCAGTATCTGTTCATTTCTACACAGTTCTAATCCGCGAGCACAGCATCATACATTAAAACACACTAGTACTGTAGTGTAGTGTACTGTAGTGTAGTGTAGTGTAGTGTACTGTAGTGCAGTTTAATATTGTAACTCAGTATCTGTTCATTTATACACAGTTCTAATCCGCGAGCACAGCATCATACATTAAAACACACTAGTACTGTAGTGTAGTGTAGTGTACTGTAGTGCAGTTTAATATTGTAACTCAGTATCTGTTCATTTCTACACAGTTCTAATCCGCGAGCACAGCATCATACATTAAAACACACTAGTACTGTAGTGTAGTGTAGTGTACTGTAACGTAGTCTAGTGTAGTCTAGTGTAGTGTAGTGTAGTGTACTGTAGTGCAGTTTAATATTGTAACTCAGTATCTGTTCATTTCTACACAGTTCTAATCCGCGAGCACAGCATCATACATTAAAACACACTAGTACTGTAGTGTAGTGTAGTGTACTGTAACGTAGTCTAGTGTAGTGTAGTGTAGTGTACTGTAGTGTAATGTAGAGTAGTGTGGTGTAGTGTAGTGTACTGTAGTGCAGTTTAATATTGTAACTCAGTATCTGTTCATTTCTACACAGTTCTAATCCGCGAGCACAGCATCATACATTAAAACACACTAGTACTGTAGTGTAGTGTAGTGTGCTGTAGTGTAATGTAGAGTAGTGTGGTGTAGTGGTGTACTGTAGTGCAGTTTAATATTGTAACTCAGTATCTGTTCATTTCTACACAGTTCTAATCCGCGACCACAGCATCATACATTAAAACACACTAGTACTGTAGTGTAGTGTAGTGTACTGTAACGTAGTCTAGTGTAGTGTAGTGTAGTGTACTGTAGTGTAATGTAGAGTAGTGTGGTGTAGTGTAGTGTACTGTAGTGCAGTTTAATATTGTAACTCAGTATCTGTTCATTTCTACACAGTTCTAATCCGCGAGCACAGCATCATACATTAAAACACACTAGTACCGTAGTGTAGTGTACTGTAGTGTAATGTAGAGTAGTGTGGTGTAGTGTAGTGTACTTTAGTGCAGTTTAATATTGTAACTCAGTATCTGTTCATTTCTACACAGTTCTAATCCGCGAGCACAGCATCGTACATTAAAACACACTAGTACTGTAGTGTAGTGTACTGTAGTGTAATGTAGAGTAGTGTACTGTAGTGTAGTGTACTGTAGTGCAGTTTAATATTGTAACTCAGTATCTGTTCATTTCTACACAGTTCTAATCCACGAGCACAGCATCATACATTAAAACACACTAGTACTGTAGTGTACTGTAACATAGTCTAGTGTAGTCTAGTGTATTGGAGTGGAGTGGGGTTTAATACTGGAACTAGCATCATACATTCATACATACTAGTACTGTAGTGTAGTGTACTGTAGTGTAGTGTCTTGTAGTGGAGCTTAATACTGGAACTCAGTGTCTGTTCATCTCTACACAGTTATAATTAGCAAACCTAGCATCACACCCTTATACATACTAGTACTATAGTGTAGTGTACTGTACTGTAGTGTAATGTAGTGTAGTGTACTGTACTGTACTGTAGTGGAGTTTAATACTGGAACTCAGGATCTGTTCATTTCTACACAGTTCTAATCCGCGAGCACAGCATCATACATTAAAACACACTAGTACTGTAGTGTAGTGTAGTGTACTGTAACGTAGTCTAGTGTAGTGTAGTGTACTGTAGTGCAGTTTAATATTGTAACTCAGTATCTGTTCATTTCTACACAGTTCTAATCCGCGAGCACAGCATCATACATTAAAACACACTAGTACTGTAGTGTAGTGTAGTGTACTGTAGTGCAGTTTAATATTGTAACTCAGTATCTGTTCATTTCTACACAGTTCTAATCCGCGAGCACAGCATCATACATTAAAACACACTAGTACTGTAGTGTAGTGTAGTGTACTGTAACATAGTCTGGTGTAGTCTAGTGTAGTCTAGTGTAGTGTAGTGTACTGTAGTGCAGTTTAATATTGTAACTCAGTATCTGTTCATTTCTACACAGTTCTAATCCGCGAGCACAGCATCATACATTAAAACACACTAGTACTGTAGTGTAGTGTAGTGTACTGTAACGTAGTCTAGTGTAGTGTAGTGTACTGTAGTGTAATGTAGAGTAGTGTGGTGTAGTGTCGTGTACTGTAGTGCAGTTTAATATTGTAACTCAGTATCTGTTCATTTCTACACAGTTCTAATCCGCGAGAACAGCATCATACATTAAAACACACTAGTACTGTAGTGTAGTGTAGTGTACTGTAATGTAGTCTAGTGTACTGTAGTGTAATGTAGAGTAGTGTGGTGTAGTGTAGTGTACTGTAGTGCAGTTTATAATTGAAACTCAGTATCTGTTCATTTCTACACAGTTCTAATCCGCGAGCACAGCATCATACATTAAAACACACTAGTACTGTAGTGTAGTGTACTGTAGTGTAATGTAGAGTAGTGTACTGTAGTGTAGTGTACTGTAGTGCAGTTTAATATTGTAACTCAGTATCTGTTCATTTCTACACAGTTCTAATCCGCGAGCACAGCATCATACATTAAAACACACTAGTACTGTAGTGTAGTGTAGTGTACTGTAGTGCAGTTTAATATTGTAACTCAGTATCTGTTCATTTCTACACAGTTCTAATCCGCGAGCACAGCATCATACATTAAAACACACTAGTACTGTAGTGTAGTGTAGTGTACTGTAGTGTAATGTAGAGTAGTGTACTGTAGTGTAGTGTACTGTAGTGCAGTTTAATATTGTAACTCAGTATCTGTTCATTTCTACACAGTTCTAATCCGCGAGCACAGCATCATACATTAAAACACACTAGTACTGTAGTGTAGTGTAGTGTACTGTACTGTAGTGTAGTGTACTGTAGTGTAATGTAGAGTAGTGTGGTGTAGTGTAGTGTACTGTAGTGCAGTTTAATATTGTAACTCAGTATCTGTTCATTTCTACACAGTTCTAATCCGCGAGCACAGCATCATACATTAAAACACACTAGTACTGTAGTGTAGTGTAGTGTACTGTAATGTAGTCTAGTGTACTGTAGTGTAATGTAGAGTAGTGTGGTGTAGTGTAGTGTACTGTAGTGCAGTTTATAATTGAAACTCAGTATCTGTTCATTTCTACACAGTTCTAATCCGCGAGCACAGCATCATACATTAAAACACACTAGTACTGTAGTGTAGTGTACTGTAGTGTAGTGTAGTGTAGTGTACTGTAGTGCAGTTTAATATTGTAACTCAGTATCTGTTCATTTATACACAGTTCTAATCCGCGAGCACAGCATCATACATTAAAACACACTAGTACTGTAGTGTAGTGTAGTGTACTGTAGTGCAGTTTAATATTGTAACTCAGTATCTGTTCATTTCTACACAGTTCTAATCCGCGAGCACAGCATCATACATTAAAACACACTAGTACTGTAGTGTAGTGTAGTGTACTGTAACGTAGTCTAGTGTAGTCTAGTGTAGTGTAGTGTAGTGTACTGTAGTGCAGTTTAATATTGTAACTCAGTATCTGTTCATTTCTACACAGTTCTAATCCGCGAGCACAGCATCATACATTAAAACACACTAGTACTGTAGTGTAGTGTAGTGTACTGTAACGTAGTCTAGTGTAGTGTAGTGTAGTGTACTGTAGTGTAATGTAGAGTAGTGTGGTGTAGTGTAGTGTACTGTAGTGCAGTTTAATATTGTAACTCAGTATCTGTTCATTTCTACACAGTTCTAATCCGCGAGCACAGCATCATACATTAAAACACACTAGTACTGTAGTGTAGTGTAGTGTACTGTAGTGTAATGTAGAGTAGTGTGGTGTAGTGTAGTGTACTGTAGTGCAGTTTAATATTGTAACTCAGTATCTGTTCATTTCTACACAGTTCTAATCCGCGAGCACAGCATCATACATTAAAACACACTAGTACTGTAGTGTACTTTAACATAGTCTAGTGTAGTGTAGTGGAGTGGAGTTTAATACTGGAACTAGCATCATACATTCATACATACTAGTACTGTAGTGTAGTGTACTGTAGTGTAGTGTCGTGTAGTGGAGTTTAATACTGGAACTCAGTGTCTGTTCATCTCTACACAGTTATAATCAGCAAACCTAGCATCACATCCTTATACATACTAGTACTATAGTGTAGTGTACTGTACTGTAGTGTAATGTAGTGTAGTGTACTGTACTGTACTGTAGTGGAGTTTAATACTGGAACTCAGTGTCTCTTCATCTCTACACAGTTATAATCAGCCAACCCAGCGTATTACATTCATACACACCAGTACTGTAGTGTAGTGTAGTGTACTGTACAGTAGTGTAGTGTACTGTAGTGTAATGTAGTGTAGTGTACTGTACTGTAGTGGAGTTTAATACTGGAACTCAATGAACTCAATTATAATAAGCAAACAAAGCCTCATACATTTATACATACTAGTACTGTAGTGTAGTGTACTGTACTGTACAGTAGTGTAGTGTACTGTAGTGTAGGTTAATACTGGAACTCAGTGTCTGTTCATCTCTACACCGTTATAATCAGCAAACCCAGCATCATACATTCATACATACTAGTACTATAGTGTACTGTATTGTTCTGTACTGTAGTGTGGTGTAGTGTACTGTACTGTACTTTACTGTAGTGTAGTGTAGGGGAGTAATACTGGAACTCAGTGTCTGTTCATCTCTACACAGTTCTAATAAGCAAGCCCAGCATCATACATTTATACACACTAGTACTGTAGTGTAGTGTAGTATACTGTAATGTAGTCTAGTGTAGTCTAATGTAGTCTAGTGTAGTGGAGTTTAATACTGGAACTCAGTGTCTGTTTATCTCTACACAGTTATAGTCTGCAAACCCAGCATCATAAACTCATACAAACTAGTACTGTAGTGTAGTGTAGTGTACTGTAGTGCAGTTTAATACTGTAACTCAGTATCTGTTCATTTCTACACAGTTGTAATTCGTTAGCACAGCATCATACATTAAAACACACTAGTACTGTAGTGTAGTGTAGTGTACTGTGACGTAGTCTAGTGTAGTCTAGTGTAGTGTAGTGGAGTGGAGTTTAATACTGGAACTAGCATCATACATTCATACATACTAGTACTGTAGTGTAGTGTACTGTAGTGTACTGCAGTGTAGTGTAGTTTAATACTGCAACTCAGTGTCTGTTCATCTCTACACAGATATTATCAGCGAACCTAGCATCATACATTCATACATACTAGTACTGTAGTCTAGTGTAGTGGAGTTTAATACTGGAACTCAGTGTCTGTTCATCTGTACACAGTTATAATCAGCAAACCCAGCATCACACCCTCATACACACTAGTACTGTAGAGTAGTGTACTGTACTGTAATGTAGTCTAGTGTAGTGGAGTTTAATACTGGAACTCAGTGTCTGTTCATCTCTACACAGTTATAATCAGCAAACCCAGCATCACACCCTCATACACACTAGTACTGTAGAGTAGTGTACTGTACTGTAATGTAGTCTAGTGTAGTGGAGTTTAATACTGGAACTCAGTGTCTGTTCATCTCTACACAGTTATAATCAGCAAACCCAGCATCACACATTAATACATACTAGTACTATAGTGTACTGTACTGTACTGTAGTGTAATGTAGTGTAGTGTACTGTACTGTACTGTAGTGGAGTTTAATACTGGAACTCAATGTCTGTTCATCTCTACACAGTTATAATACGTAAACAAAGCCTCATACATTTATACATACTAGTACTGTAGTGTAGTGTACTGTACTGTACAGTAGTGTAGTGTACTGTAGTGTAGGTTAATACTGGAACTCAGTGTCTGTTCACCTCTACACCGTTATAATCAGCAAACCCAGCATCATACATTCATACATACTAGTACTATAGTGTACTGTACTGTACTTTACTGTAGTGTACTGTTGTAGAGTTTAATACTGGAACTCAGTGTCTGTTCATCTCTACACAGTTATAATCAGCAAACCCAGCATCACACCCTCATACACACTAGTACTGTAGTGTAGTGTACTGTACTGTAATGTAGTCTAGTGTACTGGAGTTTAATAATGGAACTCAGTGTCTGTTCATCTCTACACAGTTATAATCAGCAAACCCAGCATCATAAACTCATACATACTAGTACTGCAGTGTAGTGTAGTGGAGTTTAATACTGGAACTCAGTGTCTGTTCATCTGTTCATCAGCAAACCCAGCATCATACACTCATACATACTAGTACTGCAGTGTAGTGTAGTGTACTGTACTGTAGTGTAGTGTACTGTAGTGTAGTGTACTGTAGTGTAGTGTGCTGTAGTGGAGTTTAATACTGGAACTCAGTGTCTGTTTATCTCTACACAGTTATAGTCAGCAAACCCAGCATCATACACTCATACATACTAGTACTGCAGTGTAGTGTAGTGTAGTGTAGTGTACTGTAGTGTAGTTTAATACTGGAACTCAGTGTCTGTTTATCTCTACACAGTTATAGTCAGCAAACCCAGCATCATACACTCATACAAACTAGTACTGTAGTGTAGTGTAGTGTACTTGTTGGGGAGGCTGGATGATATCACTCTTAAGGACTGTCTTCACTGATTAAACCTACAGACACCTTTCTGGGTAGGCTGGTTAGGGCCCGGAACGACAACAGTCAGGGTTGTGAGTGAATTAACGTCTTTACTGAAGTTGGAGGAATATGCGGTACATCAGCTGGCTGTAACTCCAAATTATTACACAGGGATACGGCTGACAGCTAACGTGCTAATATGTTACAAACAGTTTAGGCTAATGGCAAAACAGCCATAAACTAAATGTCTTTGTCTTGTAACGCTAATTCCTTCTAGTGTCCGAACACACAGTCTACTCACAGGTGATCAGGAACGCATATCAGCTGAGAACAATTTACACTGCGGTCTCTCCGGGCAGCATTGCCTTCGCTGCTAACTCCCCAAAAAAACGGCAGCTGGTGCGCCCCTCAAATTGGTCTGGGGGGAAACAACATTCCAATTCCTTCAGCCTTCGTAACAGCCGCCCCCAAATTGTCCTGAAAATTTGCAACACTAGGAAGGCTGGCTTGAGGGGTTATCCTGATCAGTCACCTCAGGAAGCACAATAAGTCTAGCGACAGGTCGGGTGTAGATTTTCCCATGAATACGGACGTCCACCGACCTCACTTGGCCATCCACGCTGGGGTGGACCCATACCACTGTACCACTGTACCTATAGGCCACTGTGCCCTAGGCTGTACCACACCGATACTTATCCCCGGTAGGGTCTTGAACCATTTAGCCCTGACTTGTAGGCTAGGGAGGTAATGGCGGATAAAGGCTGACCAGAAATGATCCGCCAGCAACTGAGCATGTCTCCATCTACGTCGGCTCAGACTTGCTTCTGCAGGGTATATAACCTGTGGGAGGGCACTGTCTAGCCGCCCCGTCAGCAAGAGGTTGGGAGTTACTGGGTCTGCATCGGCCAAATCTGTAGAGACGTAGCCCAATTGTCGTGAGTTTAGAATGCCCTCAACCTCCACTAGAACCGTACCCAGGACCTCCTCTTTGTACAGGCTGTGCACCCACTGTTTTAGCCAGAGCCTCTTTGATCGACCGGACTTCACGCTCCCATGCACCCCCGAAATGGGGAGCAGCGGGAGGATTAAAGGTGAATGTAATCTGCTGCTTTGCCAATAAACGCTGCAGTTCCGGTGGCATGCTTTCAAATGCCTCTTTTATTTCTCTCTCTCCTCCCTTAAAATTTGTTCCACGATCAGATCGCAGCTCCATAGGGGTTCCCCGTCTGGCTATGAACCTCCTAACAGGAACGAGTCAGCATCTAGACTGTGGAGTATTTCCATGTGTAGTGCTTTCGTGGTCAGGCACTTGAAAAGAATTCCCCTTCTCTTCTCCAAGTGTCGACCCACCTTCACCTGGAATGGGCCAAAACAATCCATACGAATTGAATGCCGGTTTAAACAAACGCAGCCTCGATTCAGACAGGTCCGCCATCTGGGGAATTACTGGTCTCGCCCTCCACCTACGACATCCGGAGCAAGCATGCTGAAGACGTCTGATTGCCTCTCTGCCTTGAAGGATCCAGAAACGTCTCCTCATCTCTGCATGCACTCTTTCGGCCCCTGGATGTTTAAGTCTCTGGTCATAATCCTGAATGAGTAACTTGACTGCCGGGTGCTTTGGATCAAGCACAATTGGGTGTATCATAGCAGCATCCAGCTCCTTTGATCTCCTCAGTCTGCCACCTACTCTAATTAGACCACTGACGTCATCAAATTCCGGTGCAAGGGTAAGCAAACGGCTATCAGATGACAGCGGCTTACTAGCCTTAATATGAGGCAACTCCTCTGGGAAACATTCTTGTTGAGTTCGCTGCAGGATAAAGGCTTGGGCTTTCTGGAAATCCTCTGCAGTGGGAGCCTCACCAGCCGCCCCATGTAGCTCTTGCGCTACGGACTCCATAAGATCCTGCCATGACTTGTATTGCTGGAGACTCAACTCTTCTGTCACTACAGCAGCACAGAATATGGAACGGCGCAGTTCTGACGTGTCCACTTCTGGCGTTGTATATGGATCTACTGGCCAGCACTTGGAGGTCTGAAGGAGAAAGGGGGGACCATGAGTCCACCGATTAGGGCCACTGAGGTCCCTTAAAGCTTTGCCCCGGGTGAGATCATCTGCTGGGTTTGATCCAGAGTCTACATAACGCCAGTCTGCAACTTCCGTAAGCTCGTGAATTTCTGCAATCCTAGTTCCAACGAATACCTTATATCTGCATGACTCCGAACGGATCCATGAACTGTAGTCGAGTCTGACCAAAACACTCGCTGATGTATTGTCAGAGTCAGCTCTTTCTGTAACAATCTGCCTAGCTGGGCTCCACTCACAGCTGCACAGAGCTCTAATCGGGGAATGGACAATTTTTTCCTAGGAGCTACTCTGGAGCGTGCCATCACAAAGGAGAGGTGTGCTGTACCAGCCTTATCCTCAGTACGAAGGTATGCCACTGCTCCATACACGCTCTCTGAAGCATCGCTGAAAATATGGAGCTCTCTTCTAACTTCTGATAGATCCACCTCAGGTGGCACATAGGGTCTTGGCAGATGAATGTTGGGTAAAAATGATAATTCTTCCTCCCATCTGTTCCAGCTCTGTACTAGGTCACCTGGAAGAGGATCATCCCATCCGCGCCGCTTCTCCCACAGCCTTTGAACTAAAATCTTTGCACGGGTCACAAAAGGCAAGATGTACCCTAGAGGGTCATACTGGCTGGCCAGTACCTTGTAAATAATCCTCATCGTGGGTGGGCCATGGTTTAGTTTCCTGCATTTATACATTAGAACATCGGATGGACAGTTCCAGCTAAGTCCGAGAGCCCCCTCTCCCAACTCCGTCTTCTCTTGGGATAGCCACAATTCGCTGTTCTCGGATCTTGCTTCAGATGGAAGGTGACTAATGACAGCTGGCACACTGCTAGCCCACTGCCTTAACTCGAAGCCCCCCTTTGCGAACAATGCTCGCAATTTGTCAGCTGTCTCGCTTTCTCGGGGTCTGGCAGGCTCTGGAGACAATTATCAACATAAAAATGGCGCTCCACTGAAACCCTCACATCTTCTCCAGGTTGGCTGTTCTCCCTTACATGGCGTTGCAATGCGTAAATGGCGCAACATGGGCTACATGCTGTCCCAAAAGGGAGAACTCTCCATTCATATACTTCAGGTGGGTCTTCTCGTCTCATGTCACACCAGATAAACCTTAGAAGCTGGCAGTCCTCAGGCAAGAGATGAACTTGATGAAACATTGCTCGCACATCTCCACTGAAGGCCACCGCCAGCTCTCTGAAACGAAGCAAGACTCCAAGGAGGGAAGGACTAAGGGCAGGTCAAGGGTGAAGTGATTCGTTCAGACTAACTCCTCCTATCTGGAAAGAACAATCAAATACCACTCGCCTCTTCCCACTGTGCATGACCATATGATGTGGGATGAACCAGCTTTCTACGTCATCACAGGGCTGTTGCTCAAGCTTTGCTACTGATCCTGAAAGGACCAATTTCTGTATTTCTGCACAATAGGCTGCTGCAGACTGAGGGTCTCTGGCGAGCTTCCTCTCTGTGCTTCTGAGCCGTGGTAGTACCGCCAAAACTGACGAGCGCAAAACAGGCATGTTTCCTTTGCGTAGAAGTGGAGTGGCGTGGAAGTGGATTCCATTCACCTCTTTGATGACCGTCTTTGATTCCAGCAGTGTCTTGTCTCGATCTAGTGCACGCTTGCTCACTCTGGAATGGTATAGTATCAATGCGCCACAATTTTTCTACGCACTGGTACAACTCTGAATCACTGTGACACACTGAGGTGTGCAGACAATGCTGTGGGTGTAACCGTCCCTCTAATAGCCTTGCAGGTCCCTGGAGTGTCCAGCCTAGCCTTGTGTGAATAGCTGCTGGTCCACCTGGTGGACCCAACTTCACTGGGCTTATGGGCGTGATTAAGTGGGGGTGGTCTGCACCAATCAGAAGTAGGGGCTTTGCTCTCTTGAATGATTGAAGTGGGAGCCCTGCTAGGTGTCGATACTGTGACTTCAGCTTGGAAACTGGATAGGAGTGGTCCACCAGGGCTAGCTGGGGAGCTGTGAAGGCCTCTGAAATCTGATGGCGTCTAGTTGGCTGAGAATGTGAGGAGATCTGGAATGACACTGAGGCACCATGGAGGGTTTGGGTATCGTAGCGTATCGTCCTCAAGGCAAGGCTCTCTGGAGTCCCTCCAAGTCCTAGCCTGTCCATGGCTTCTGGTAAGAGCATAGTACGCTCTGAGCCATCATCCAGAATGGCAAATGTATCTAGAGTACAATCTCCATTGTGTAGGAGCACAATTTTGAGTAGGACCCTTGTGTTACTGGTAGGCCTGTTGAGGTAGAGCATTTGGGCAGGTGTGCTCACCAGACAGGACTCAGCCTTGGGAGGGTCTCTAGAAGGACGGTCATTGACATCATGAAGTATTCGCAAATGCTTCCTTTTGCAAAGGGGACAGGATTTTCTCAAGGTACACTGAGCAGCCTGGTGAAGTCTACCACAGCGCCAGCATCTTCTGGCTTTGCGAATCCATTCTGACATCTGGTCTCTACTGAGGGTTTGGAGAACAGGACACTGACTAAAGGGATGCTCTTGGCTCTGACAATAAAAACAGTATGGCTTAGATTGGTCTTTGAGTGGAGCATGGATCGGGTTGTTGGAGCCTTCATCTTTAGCCTGAACTCCCATCAAGACTGTAGCAGAACGCTTGGGGCGACAAGGCACCCGAAGATCTGACCTTGTTCTCTGGTCTTCCACTGAAACCTCATAGTCCAGTGACACAAACAAACGGAGCTTGTGATACGTTTTATCCTTCTTGCAGATTGTAAGCGTCTATTTGCTCTGAAATATGGATCTGGACTCTCTTAAATATGCAGACTTGCGACAGCTCGCCAAGACTGTTGGTTTAAAAGCTAACATGAAGGCTGAGAAGTTGCTGAAGGCGCTGAAGGAGCACTTTGAGCAGCAAGAGAGCTCCGAGAATGGAAATAACGTTGCCCCTGATGATGTAAACCCCTGCAGAGGGAGTGGATGAGGTCATGGCTTCAAATGTGACCAAGCGCTGTGGGAAGGCCCAGAGCGCTAAGAGAAAGTTTTCTGACCAGGGATAGTGCAGATAATGACCCCAAACACGGAGGCAGTCCGGCTCAGGACAATGCCCTGCCCAATGAAGCAGAGGATGGCAAAAGGAGCTCGAAGAGACGAAAGGTGTCCTTAACTAAGAACACTGAGACTCCAGCTTCGGAACCTACGGAGAATCTGCCAGAGCCTCAACCCAAATCTGTTCGTAATGATGCTGGCACTGAGCAAAGTGCTAAAGGTGTGGGTAAGACTGCTGGTAAAATTCCTCGCCATGAGGGTCTGCTGAAGAAGAAGAGGGCACTCAAGCCCACCACTCCCAATTTCAAAAAACTCCATGAGGCGCACTTCAACAACATGGAGTCTATTGATTCGTATGTGCAGAGGAAGAACAAACAGATACAAACATTCAGGAACACCGTTAAGGAACTGAAGGCTCAGTCTGAGAACACCACGAAGAAACCAGGTGATGCAAAGACTCTGGCTAAGCCGCCCGTGAGCCGAGTCACGCTGTTCAGCCCAGGTGTGCAGGAAAGGAAGCCATCTGCAGAGAAGCGCAGGGTCACCCAGATAGTTGCTAAGAAGTCTGCAGTGAAGGACAGCGGCCCCTTCAGGCCCACCGTGCTTTCAACCAACAAGATCAACGTCAGGTTTTCACAGGGGACACAGGATAATGAGCACAAGCGTTCTCTGGTGAAGACTCCATCCCGGATGTCCCCTATGATTCCATTCACCCCCACTCCTGGCAGGAAGTCTGAGGTTCACACCAAACTGGAGACAAACAAAACACCAGGAATGACTCCATTTGTCTTCAGTGGTGCATCGACCACTCCATCAACCAACAAGAAAAACGCGTTTGATTGGTGCAGCACAAGAAAACACGGCCCTAAACAAGTCCCAGACCACACAGTCTCACCAGAAAAACTACAAACAGCACCAAGTACAGACAAGAGATGAACGACGTGTCAAGCACACAGAGGACAGGAAGCAGAAGAAAGAAAAGATGCTCGGTGCCAGACGTGGCCTGGCTATTGCTTAAATACTGTAGTGTTTGGTAGTGCGCTTTAGCTGAATGTACATGTTTCTTAGCTTGTGTCGGTTGTCAGTGTTTGCTGCATTTTGTAAATCCTACCTTTTCTTGAGAGGGGGGAAGCTTTTGGGCCATCATCTTTGTATATAGTCAGGATAATTGAGAGCTTATGTCAAAAAAAAAAGACTTGTCAGATTTTAAATGTGCTTTTATTTTCTATTAAACATTTAATGTTTTTGTAGGAGCAGCAGCGTCAGAGCGAGCAGCACCTGAAACGTCAACTGAACTAGCAAATTAGCGGACTGCTAACCTCTATTTTCGCTAACCTCGATTTTCCTCTATTTTTGTTAACCTCGACTCATCTCACGTTTTCTCTCTGTTTTTCTTTTCTCCCTCTCTCTCAGAACAAGCGACAGAGCGAGCAGCACCTGAAACTCCACCTGAACTAGCAAATTAGCGAATTACTAATGTAACCCATCTAAAGTTTGGTCACTATTAAAAGTATTTAAAAATATTTTATTTACATTGGTTAAAACAAATTCATTGAATTTTATTTCAAACATTCATAAATATGTGTCATAAAAGAGGATTTTCAGCAGGTTTTTATTAGTTTTCAATGGGACTTTTGTTTTGAATGGCCTGCTGTGCGCTCCTATTTCCTCTAGTGGGCGCTTGTTTTCCCTTCTCTCCTCTCCGCTTTTAGCGACCAGATTGGTGAGCACGTTGTAAAACCATCTGTTGAGATATAAGCCAGTTTTCCAAAAAACAACAAAATAACGTTTGATATCCTCATATATACGTTTTTTGAGGTGGTTTTAGTTGTTTTTGGTGTTTTGGACGTGCGGATGGTTGTTATTTGGCCGAGTTTTCAAGAGCTCCGGTGAGTGAAAAAAACTGAACTTATTTTCTAGTGAATAATTTTAATCGTGATTAAAATATTGTCTTCTGATAAAAACCAATCGGAGTATGTTGTTTTGACAATTTCTGTAAAGCAAATGTTGAGTTATGACCTTATTCATGTACAGTTAGCACTCGTTTAGCAACAAGCACTGTAAACCTTACTTAAAGCCTGTTCAAGTTCATGTGTACACGAACTGCGCATATACAATTTGTGATTTTGAAGTAGTTGAAACGTGGGGAGTGCTTAGACAATAGATTTGTGAAAGTGATTTGCTGTTTGATCTGCTGTTATGTACTGCAGATTGGTTTTTTGCTTATGGTTCAACTTGATGGCGAGTCAGTTTCCCCTGGATCCTGGAAGGCTTCTCCATGTGCAGACTACATTGAGCTGATCAGCAATCACCCTGGAACATTTGATTGTGAACTGTTCATCTTACCTGGACGCAGACAAGCACGAACACACCCACCTCAGTTAACACTACCCGGGTAGTTGTGGACCATTATTTGACTCTTTTCATTTATTTTGAGAGCTCTCATTTTATTTTTTTGTCCAGTCAAAGACTGGAAAAAGCGCAAGTGCACATTTGTAATAAATCCACATTTCTCATAAAACATACTGCTCGCTTTGCTCACTGTTTCCCCTCCTCCGAATCTAGGAGATATTAGTGTTGCTTACTTCTAGTCTGTTTCACTTTGTACCCGCTACACTAACTTGACACATCTTACGCTTTTCTTCTCTTCTCTCCTATTTTTCTGTCTTCTCCGCTCCCTCTGTCTCAGAACCAGCATCATGGCATCCCCGGAACAACGCGCTCTCCAGTCGCTGAGTACGGAGCTGTTTCGGTTGGACCGGCAGATCTTCGCCCTCGTGAGGAGAGAGGAACAGCTCCTCCGGCAGAAGACGCAGCTCGAGTCCTCCCTGGAGGCCTCACTGGCGGCGATCGCTCCGGCCTCGTCCCGCCGCATCCCAGCGGTCGCCAGCTCCACGCCAGCCCCCCCGCCGCACGGAGTCTGGGAGCGGCAACGCCGAAGGCCCAGCAGGCCCTCACCGCCACCCCAGCCCATCTTCACCTCCTTCAACCGGTTCTCGGTCCTCAGCTCGGACCCCGTCGCCCGCCCCAGCGCCGCAGGCCTCGGCTCCCGCCCCAGCACCGCAGGCCTCGGCTCCCGCCCCAGCACGTCGGACCTCGGCTCCCGGCCCAGCACGTCGGACCTCGGCTCCCGCTCCAGCGTCTCAGCCCTCCGGACAGGTATTTGTTATCGGTAGCTCTATAGTCCACCACGTTAAATTACCTCGCGCCAGTGTGTCATGTTTTCCAGGAGCTCGTGTCCTGGACATCGCTAGGCGTCTACCCTCGGCCCACAGACGTAACGCCTTCGAGACCGTGGTCATCCACGTCGGGACCAACGACATCTCTGCCCGGCGTAGCGAGGTCCTGAAAGAGCACTACCGTTCGCTGCTAAAGTTTGGTTTGTTTCATATAAGATCCCTTAACTCTAAGGCTCTTATTGTAAACGATACAATAACGTATCAAAAATTTGATGTACTATGTCTCGTAGAAACATGGGTTAAACCTGAGGAATATTTGCCATTAAATGAAGCTCCTATAGGTTATAATTATGTACACAACCCCAGACTGTCCGGTAAAGGAGGGGGTATATGTGCCATTCATAAAAATTCATTAGACATCATTAAAAAACACAGTCTTACTTTCAATTCTTTTGAATGTCTTTACATAAACATCACCAACCCGACCACTAACAGAAGTGTAGTCACCCTAATCAGCATTTATAGACCACCAGGACCTTATTCTGAGTTCTTAAAAGAATTCAGTGACTTTGTTACAGATCTAGCAGTGAGTACTGAGAAACTAATAATTGCAGGAGATTTTAATATTCACTTTGAAAACTCAGCAGATCCATTAAAAAAGGCTTTCTCATCTATCTTAGACTCTGTAGGTCTCACTCAGAATGTAATACGGCCTACACATTCCTGTAATCACACACTAGATCTAGTTTTGACTTTAGGTGTTCGATAATGCCAAATACATCTCAGCACTTTATTGAAATCCTTCCAGATTTATCAACTATAGCTTCTCCTTCAGACCCAACAGAGCTAGACAGACTAACTGACTACATAGAAAATAAGCTCCGATTAACTTTAGATAATGTTGCACCTATAAAAGCTAAAAGTATGCAACAGAAAAAGCTCACTCCGTGGTACAACAATGAAATACGCACCTTAAGACAGGCAGTACGGAAATTAAAGCGCAAATGGAGAGTGACCAAGCTGGAGGTATTTCACTCTGCTTGGAAAGACAGCCTTAGCAGTTACAGAAAGACACTTATTAAAACACGCTCAGCATACCTGTCCACACTCATCGAACACAACAAAAACAATCCTAGAGTTTTATTTAGCACAATCGCAAAACTTACCAAAAATCAGGAACTGAACCTCAAATACCCGCCAACTACAGCAGCAATGACTTCATGGACTTTTTCAACAGCAAAATCGAGAATATTAGACAAAATGTTCAACTGACACCAGTAACCTATCCTTCAAGTCAAGTCAAGTGGGTTTTTATTGTCATTTCAACTACATACAGAGTACACAGTGAAACGAAACAACGTTCCTCCAGGACCATGGTGCAACATAGACAGTGCATACAGACACAAGTGCAACACAAACAAACAAGTACGGACAGACAACACAACACAGTACAGACAGAGAATAATAAATAATTGCTGGTTGTGTGCAAATTGTGCAATGTGTAATAAATAGAGTCCAGTGAGGTAGTACAGTTATTAGTGCAATGCTTTGTGCAAAAATGCTTCCCTTTTTTTTTATCTGGGGTAAATGGTTGGAGAAAGATATCAGTTCAGACGTTGAGTTGTGTTGAGAAGTCTGATGGCTTGGGGGAAGAAGCTGTTGCAGAGTCTGGTCGTGTTGGACCGGACGCTGCGGTACCTTCTTCCTGATGGCAGGAGGGAGAACAGTCTGTGTGAAGGGTGGGTGGGGTCATCCACAATGCTGGTTGCTTTGCGGATGCAGCGGGTGGTGTAAATGTCCAAGACGGAGGGGAGAGAGACTCCAATGATTCTCTCAGCTGTCCTCACAATGCGTTGGAGGGACTTGCGGTCAGAGGCTGTGCAGGTCCCAAACCAAGCAGTGATGCAGCTGCTTAGGATGCTCTCTATGGTTCCCCTATAGAAGAGGGTGAGGATGGGTGGAGGGAGACGGGCCTTTCTCAGCCTTTCTCAGCTTCCGGAGGAATTCATCCGGTTTGGCTGAGACAGCACGAAATGTGGTTTTAGAAGAAAGACTAGAAACATTCTGTCCACTTCAGCAGTCAGAACTAGAAAAACTAATCTCTTCTTCAAATTCTGCTACATGCACACTTGATATGATTCCAACAAGCCTATTGAAACAAGTATTACCAGCTATTATTAAACCTTAACTATCATCAACTCTTCTCTTAGTCTGGGTCATGTACCTAAGTCTTTTAAACTAGCTGTGATAAAACCCTTGATAAAGAAACCAAATCTTGACCCCAGAGAACTGTCCAGTTATAGACCGATTTCCAATTTACGTTTTATCTCTAAGATTTTAGAAAAGGCTTTAGCTCAACAACTCTGTTCTCATCTACATAAGAACAACATATATGAAAAATTCCAATCAAGTTTTAGGCCACACCACAGCACAGAGACAGCTTTAGTTAAGATAACAAATGATCTGATGCCTCAACAAATGCCTCTGATCAGGGCCACGTATCTCTGCTGGTGTTACTAGATCTAAGTGCAGCTTTTGACACTATAGATCACACTATTCTCTTGGACAGGCTAGAAAATGTGGTTGGAATCACAGGAACAGTGTTATCCTGGTTCACATCTTACCTTAGTGATCGCTTTCAGTTTGTAAAGATAAATAATGTATCATCTAATTATACAAGAGTGAAATATGGAGTTCCACAAGGTTCTGTTTTAGGTCCTCTGTTATTTACACTATATATGCTACCATTAGGCTCAGTTATAAATAGACACGGAATTAGTTTCCACTGTTATGCCGATGACACACAGCTGTACATATCAGCCAAACCAGACGATAAATCCAGATTAAATAAGATATTATTTAATATTAGACTTTGGATGCTACAGAACTTCCTTCTTTTGAACCCAGATAAAACGGAAGTTCTCCTCCTCGACCCAAAGGCTGCTCGGACTAAATGTTCAGATTTAATGTTAAATCTTGCTGACTTCTCTGTAGTTCCTGGTTCAGTAGTTATAAATCTCGGTGTGATTGACTCAGATCTGACATTTAATCAACACGTAGGTAATATTACAAGAACAGCGTTTCTTCACCTACGAAACATTTCAAAGTTAAGAAATGTGTTATCTGTGTCTGATGCTGAAAAGTTAGTACATGTCTTTATAACCTCAAGGCTAGATTACTGTAATGCATTATTGTCAGGTTGCTCCAGCAGGAACCTGAATAAACTTCAGTTAGTTCAGAACGCTGCAGCTAGAGTACTAACTAAAACCAGGACATTCAATCACATCAGTCCAGTTTTATCAGCGCTACACTGGCTTCCTGTTAAATTCCGTATCGACTATAAAATTCTATTACTGACGTATAAAACCCTGCACGCTCTCGCACCGGAGTACCTACAAGATCTTATTTCCTATTATGAACCGCCACGTTCACTCAGATCACAGGATGCTGGTTTTCTAATAGTTCCTAAAATTCAGAAGACTACAATGGGGGGGAAGAGCTTTTTCATACAAAGCCCCCAAACTGTGGAATAATCTTCCAGTTAATGTTCGGGACCCTGACACAGTCTCAATATTTAAGTCCAGACTGAAAACGTACTTGTTCAGTTTAGCTTTTGGAGACTGAGCTATGCTTCTCATCCACTGTATTACTCCAAACCTGAACTAACCTTGTTTTTCTTTCCCTTCTTTCTGAGGTAATAACCGCCCACCTGTCCTGCCGAATACTGTTGGAGGACTGACCACCAGTAGCCCCCTTCTTACCTTGTAACCTCTTCATCTATGTCATCTGCTGCACCTTGATTGCATTACTGTATCATCCAGATGTAGCACGTGTGCAGCTTGTCTCCTTTTAGTTCATTCTGTTTATAATCAGATCTGTCAGAGTCACCAGCTGCACTCTAAACACTCCATATCCTCTATACTAACCTAAACCAGAACTAACTCAGTCTCTGTACTAACCTAAACCAGAACTAAGTCTGTTTTTCTCTCTCTCTGAGGTAATAACCGCCCACCTGTCCCGTCGAATGCTGTTGGAGGTCCGACTGCCAGGGCCTCCTCATCACCTGGCACCAAACAGCTCTCCTCTCTCTGCTACACCTCGACTCCTCTGTACTAACCCAAACCAGAACTAACTTTGTTTTTCGTTTTTCTCTCTCTCTCTCTCTCTCTCTCTGAGGTAATAACCACCCACCTGTCCCGCCGAATACTGTAAAAGACAGACCACCAGGGCCCCCCGTCACCTGGCTCCAACCAACGCCCCTCTCCATTTGTGCCATTTGCTCCACCTTGACTGCATCACAGTATCACCCACCTGATGTAGCACCTGTACAGCTTCTAAAGCTTTTATCTTCAAACTCAGCTTTAGTTTATAAACTTCAAGTACTGTTCGACCAGAGGAGGATGGGTCTCCCCTTGTGAGTCTGGTTCCTCCCAAGGTTTCTTCATCCAGTTGAGGGAGTTTTTCCTTGCCACTGTTGCCTCTGGCTTGCTCACAAGGGATAAAGTGTGTGATTTCATGTTTTTCATGCTTTAAAATTCCTGTAAAGCTGCTTTGTGACTTTGACATTGTTGTAAAAAGCACTATACAAATAAACTTGACTTGACTAGTCATAGTTCTCACACCATGACTCCTGCTTTAACCACTCAGCCAGTCCTTCCAGTGTATGAGGGGTGTCAGGTCGATGTAGCCTATAGCGACGAAATTCTTCTCGCTTTCTGGGAGGCAGCTTCTTAAGGAGTCGTGATACATGGGATCCACACTGTAGTTCCACACCCTCTTCTGACCCAAGAGTTTTAAGCATGCCCACAAGAGACTGCACTTGAAGGGAGAATTTCTCGAAGCTTGATGGGTGACCATCTGGTACATCAGGTAGATCCATTATGCGGGCTATTCTTTGCAGAGCTATATGATGAGGTTGGCCGAACTTGTCATGAAGGGCACGCATTGTGTCGGTGTAGGGTGTAGGTGAGTGCAGGTAAGAATCAGCTATCAAGCAGGCTTCTTCTAGCTTTAAGTGGTCGACCAGCACCTGATATCTGAATAGCTCTGTACTGTCCAGTGGCAAAAGATTATCCAGCGCCATTTTTAGGTGAGCAAACTCACTAGGATCTCTACTCCGGAAGTAAGGAATGGTTGGTTGAGGTCCTCTGTAATAACGCTCAGCTCCAGAAAGATGGGCGTTGGTAGGTGCACTAATGTGATGATTGTGTTGGACTGGATCGAAGCCTTGAGATGGGGTTTCTGAACCGTGATAGCTAGCAACACCTTGTACTGGATGGGGCTTGAAGGTCACTGGTCTATCCCTAGGCCTTGGGGGAGCATCACTATTGGCCACTTTGGGAGTTGAAGCCGTCGGTATGTTTCTGTGGAAGGAGAGCTCATAGGGATCTAAAGCCCCAGCAGACAGAGCCTCAGCATCAAACGGAATCCATGGTGGAGGATCTGGCCACTCTTCTGGTAGATCATCCTGTACTTGGGCAGAGGGCAGATTGACAAGAGAACTCGGAGTGGAGTGAAGATGCGCCTGTTCCATTAGAACTACTAACTCTTCTTTCGCTGCATTAAGACGTGCAATATCAGCCTGAAGTGCCCGGTGCGCGTCATGCAGTTTCATGCTCTGTCTACGCATCTCAGCCAGTTCAGCGTGGTGCATTGCTCGTGAGGTTCCTCTATAAACTGTGTACTCTGATAGGGAGTCTGGATTACTATAAGACTGATGTCTAGAGTGTGAGGCGGAAGGGTGCCACTCATCTACAGTGGTATACCACCTCTGCTGAGAGGAGCTTGGGCAGGGGGTTAGTGCTGTGACTGACTGTCGGCTGGCAGCCAGGTCATCTGGTGTTGACTGCAGCAGTGTAGGTTGTGGTAATCCACTAGAGCCAGCCAAATCAACTACATAGTCCTCCAAATACTTTGGACGCCGTTTAGGCCGGCATTGCCTTCGCTGCTAACTCCCCAAAAAAACGGCAGCTGGTGCGCCCCTCAAACTGGTCCGGGGGGAAACAACATTCCAATTCCTGCAGCCTTCGTAACAGTACTGTAGTGTAATGTAGAGTAGTGTGGTGTAGTGTAGTGTCCTGTAGTGCAGTTTAATATCGTAACTCAGTATCTGTTCATTTCTACACAGTTCTAATCCGTGAGCACAGCATCATACAGTAAAACACACTAGTACTGTAGTGTAGTGTAGTGTACTGTACCGTAGTCTAGTGTAGTGTAGTGTAGTGTAGTGTAGTTTAATACTGCAACTCAGTGTCTGTTCATCTCTACACAGATATTATCAGCGAACCTAGCATCATACATTCATACATACTAGTACTGTAGTGTAGTGTAGTGGAGTTTAATACTGGAACTCAGTGTCTGTTCATCTGTACACAGTTATAATCAGCAAACCCAACATCACACCCTCATACACACTAGTACTGTAGTGTAGTGTACTGTACTGTAATGTAGTCTAGTGTAGTCTAGTGTAGTGGAGTTTAATACTGGAACTCAGTGTCTGTTCATCTCTACACAGTTATAATCAGCAAACCCAGCATCATAAACTCATACATCCTAGTACTGCAGTGTAGTGTAGTGTACTGTAGTGGAGTTTAATACTGGAACTTAGTGTCTGTTCATCTCTACACAGTTCTAATAAGCAAGCCCAGCATCATACATTCATAAACACTAGTACTGTAGTGTAGTGTAGTATACTGTAATGTAGTCTAGTGTAGTGGAGTTTAATACTGGAACTCAGTGTCTGTTTATCTCTACACAGTTATAGTCTGCAAACCCATCATCATACATTAAAACACACTAGTACTGTAGTGTAGTGGAGTGTACTGTAACGTAGTCTAGTGTAGTCTAGTGTAGTGTAGTGGAGTTGAGTTTAATACTGGAACTAGCATCATATATTCATACATACTAGTACTGTAGTGTAGTGTACTGTAGTGTAGTGTACTGTACTGTAATGAAGTCTAGTGTAGTCTAGTGTAGTGTAGTTTAATACTGGAACTCAGTGTCTGTTCATCTGTACACAGTTATAATCAGCAAACCCAGCATCATAAACTCATACATACTAGTACTGCAGTGTAGTGTAGTGGAGTTTAATACTGGAACTCAGTGTCTGTTCATCTGTTCATCAGCAAACCCAGCATCATACGCTCATACATACTAGTACTGCAGTGTAGTGTAGTGTACTGTACTGTAGTGCAGTGTACTGTAGTGTAGTGTACTGTAGTGGAGTTTAATACTGGAACTCAGTGTCTGTTTATCTCTACACAGTTATAGTCAGCAAACCCAGCATCATACACTCATACAAACTAGTACTGTAGTGTAGTGTAGTGTACTTGTTGGGGAGGCTGGATGATATCACTCTTAAGGACTGTCTTCACTGATTAAACCTACAGACACCTTTCTGGGTAGGCTGGTTAGGGCCCGGAACGACAACAGTCAGGGTTGTGAGTGAATTAACGTCTTTACTGAAGTTGGAGGAATATGCGGTACATCAGCTGGCTGTAACTCCAAATTATTACACGGGGATACGGCTGACAGCTAACGTGCTAACATGTTACAAACAGTTTAGGCTAATGGCAAAACAGCCATAA
>CM038714.1:7239278-7290066 GCA_021613375.1 Megaleporinus macrocephalus | reverse complement strand
CAAAGGAGCTGGATGCTGCTATGATACACCCAATTGTGCTTGATCCAAAGCACCCGGCAGTCAAGTTACTCATTCAGGATTATGACCAGAGACTTAAACATCCAGGGGCCGAAAGAGTGCATGCAGAGATGAGGAGACGTTTCTGGATCCTTCAAGGCAGAGAGGCAATCAGACGTCTTCAGCATGCTTGCTCCGGATGTCGTAGGTGGAGGGCGAGACCAGTAATTCCCCAGATGGCGGACCTGTCTGAATCGAGGCTGCGTTTGTTTAAACCGGCATTCAATTCGTATGGATTGTTTTGGCCCATTCCAGGTGAAGGTGGGTCGACACTTGGAGAAGAGAAGGGGAATTCTTTTCAAGTGCCTGACCACGAAAGCACTACACATGGAAATACTCCACAGTCTAGATGCTGACTCGTTCCTGTTAGGAGGTTCATAGCCAGACGGGGAACCCCTATGGAGCTGCGATCTGATCGTGGAACAAATTTTAAGGGAGGAGAGAGAGAAATAAAAGAGGCATTTGAAAGCATGCCACCGGAACTGCAGCGTTTATTGGCAAAGCAGCAGATTACATTCACCTTTAATCCTCCCGCTGCTCCCCATTTCGGGGGTGCATGGGAGCGTGAAGTCCGGTCGATCAAAGAGGCTCTGGCTAAAACAGTGGGTGCACAGCCTGTACAAAGAGGAGGTCCTGGGTACGGTTCTAGTGGAGGTTGAGGGCATTCTAAACTCACGACAATTGGGCTACGTCTCTACAGATTTGGCCGATGCAGACCCAGTAACTCCCAACCTCTTGCTGACGGGGCGGCTAGACAGTGCCCTCCCACAGGTTATATACCCTGCAGAAGCAAGTCTGAGCCGACGTAGATGGAGACATGCTCAGTTGCTGGCGGATCATTTCTGGTCAGCCTTTATCCGCCATTACCTCCCTAGCCTACAAGTCAGGGCTAAATGGTTCAAGACCCTACCGGGGATAAGTATCGGTGTGGTAGTTCTAGCAGTGGACCCCCAACAGCCTAGGGCACAGTGGCCTATAGGTACAGTGGTATGGGTCCACCCCAGCGTGGATGGCCAAGTGAGGTCGGTGGACGTCCGTATTCATGGGAAAATCTACACCCGACCTGTCGCTAGACTTATTGTGCTTCCTGAGGTGACTGATCAGGATAACCCCTCAAGCCAGCCTTCCTAGTGTTGCAAATTTTCAGGACAATTTGGGGGTGGCTGTTACGAAGGCTGCAGGAATTGGAATGTTGTTTCCCCCCAGACCAATTTGAGGGGCGCACCAGCTGCCGGTTTTTTGGGGAGTTAGCAGCGAAGGCAATGCTGCCCGGAGAGACCGCAGTGTAAATTGTTCTCAGCTGATATGCGTTCCTGATCACCTGTGAGTAGACTGTGTGTTCGGACACTAGAAGGAATTAGCGTTACAAGACAAAGACATTTTTATGGTTGTTTATGGCTGTTTTGCCATTAGCCTAAACTGTTTGTAACATGTTAGCACGTTAGCTGTCAGCCGTATCCCCGTGTAATAATTTGGAGTTACAGCCAGCTGATGTACCGCATATTCCTCCAACTTCAGTAAAGACGTTAATTCACTCACAACCCTGACTGTTGTCGTTCCGGGCCCTAACCAGCCTACCCAGAAAGGTGTCTGTAGGTTTAATCAGTGAAGACAGTCCTTAAGAGTGATATCATCCAGCCTCCCCAACAAGTACACTACACTACACTACAGTACTAGTTTGTATGAGTGTATGATGCTGGGTTTGCTGACTATAACTGTGTAGAGATAAACAGACACTGAGTTCCAGTATTAAACTACACTACAGTACACTACACTACACTACACTACACTGCAGTACTAGTATGTATGAGTGTATGATGCTGGGTTTGCTGACTATAACTGTGTAGAGATAAACAGACACTGAGTTCCAGTATTAAACTCCACTACAGCACACTACACTACAGTACACTACACTACAGTACACTACACTACAGTACAGTACACTACACTACACTGCAGTACTAGTATGTATGAGTGTATGATGCTGGGTTTGCTGATGAACAGATGAACAGACACTGAGTTCCAGTATTAAACTCCACTACACTACACTGCAGTACTAGTATGTATGAGTTTATGATGCTGGGTTTGCTGATTATAACTGTGTAGAGATGAACAGACACTGAGTTCCATTATTAAACTCCAGTACACTAGACTACATTACAGTACAGTACACTACACTACAGTACTAGTGTGTATGAGGGTGTGATGCTGGGTTTGCTGATTATAACTGTGTAGAGATGAACAGACACTGAGTTCCAGTATTAAACTCTACAACAGTACACTACAGTAAAGTACAGTACAGTACACTATAGTACTAGTATGTATGAATGTATGATGCTGGGTTTGCTGATTATAACGGTGTAGAGATGAACAGACACTGAGTTCCAGTATTAACCTACACTACAGTACACTACACTACTGTACAGTACAGTACACTACACTACAGTACTAGTATGTATAAATGTATGAGGCTTTGTTTACGTATTATAACTGTGTAGAGATGAACAGACATTGAGTTCCAGTATTAAACTCCACTACAGTACAGTACAGTACACTACACTACATTACACTACAGTACAGTACAGTACACTATAGTACTAGTATGTATTAATGTGTGATGCTGGGTTTGCTGATTATAACTGTGTAGAGATGAACAGACACTGAGTTCCAGTATTAAACTCCACTACACTAGACTACATTACAGTACAGTACACTACTCTACAGTACTAGTGTGTATGAGGGTGTGATGCTGGGTTTGCTGATTATAACTGTGTACAGATGAACAGACACTGAGTTCCAGTATTAAACTCCACTACACTAGACTACAGTACTAGTATGTATGAATGTATGATGCTAGGTTCGCTGATAATATCTGTGTAGAGATGAACAGACACTGAGTTGCAGTATTAAACTACACTACACTGCAGTACACTACAGTACACTACACTACAGTACTAGTATGTATGAATGTATGATGCTAGTTCCAGTATTAAACTCCACTCCACTACACTACACTAGACTACACTAGACTACGTCACAGTACACTACACTACACTACAGTACTAGTGTGTTTTAATGTATGATGCTGTGCTAACGAATTACAACTGTGTAGAAATGAACAGATACTGAGTTACAGTATTAAACTGCACTACAGTACACTACACTACACTACAGTACTAGTTTGTATGAGTTTATGATGCTGGGTTTGCAGACTATAACTGTGTAGAGATAAACAGACACTGAGTTCCAGTATTAAACTCCACTACACTAGACTACATTAGACTACACTAGACTACATTACAGTATACTACACTACACTACAGTACTAGTGTGTATAAATGTATGATGCTGGGCTTGCTTATTAGAACTGTGTAGAGATGAACAGACACTGAGTTCCAGTATTACTCCCCTACACTACACTACAGTACTAGTGTGTATGAGGGTGTGATGCTGGGTTTGCTGATTATAACTGTGTAGAGATGAACAGACACTGAGTTCCAGTATTAAACTCCACAACAGTACACTACAGTAAAGTACAGTACAGTACACTACACCACACTACAGTACAGTACAATACAGTACACTATAGTACTAGTATGTATGATGCTGGGTTTGCTGATTATAACGGTGTAGAGATGAACAAACACTGAGTTCCAGTATTAACCTACACTACAGTACACTACACTACTGTACAGTACACTACACTACACTACAGTACTAGTATGTATAAATGTATGAGGCTTTGTTTGCTTATTATAATTGAGTTCATTGAGTTCCAGTATTAAACTCCACTACAGTACAGTACACTACACTACATTACACTACAGTACACTACACTACTGTACAGTACACTACACTACACTGCAGTACTGGTGTGTATGAATGTAATACGCTGGGTTGGCTGATTATAACTGTGTAGAGATGAAGAGACACTGAGTTCAAGTATTAAACTCCACTACAGTACAGTACAGTACACTACACTACATTACACTACAGTACAGTACACTACACTATAGTACTAGTATGTATAAGGGTGTGATGCTAGGTTTGCTGATTATAACTGTGTAGAGATGAACAGACACTCAGTTCCAGTATTAAACTCCACTACACGACACTACACTACAGTACACTACACTACAGTACTAGTATGTATGAATGTATGATGCTAGTTCCAGTATTAAACTCCACTCTACTACACTACACTAGACTATGTTACAGTACACTACAGTACTAGTGTGTTTTAATGTATGATGCTGTGCTCGCGGATTAGAACTGTGTAGAAATGAACAGATACTGAGTTACAATATTAAACTGCACTACAGTACACTACACTACACCACACTACTCTACATTACACTACAGTACACTACACTACACTACAGTACTAGTGTGTTTTAATGTATGATGCTGTGCTCGCGGATTAGAACTGTGTAGAAATGAACAGATACTGAGTTACAATATTAAACTGCACTACAGTACACTACACTACACCACACTACTCTACATTACACTACAGTACACTACACTACACTACACTAGACTACGTTACAGTACACTACACTACACTACAGTACTAGTGTGTTTTAATGTATGATGCTGTGCTCGCGGATTAGAACTGTGTAGAAATGAACAGATACTGAGTTACAATATTAAACTGCACTACAGTACACTACACTACACTACACTAGACTACACTAGACTACGTTACAGTACACTACACTACACTACAGTACTAGTGTGTTTTAATGTATGATGCTGTGCTCGCGGATTAGAACTGTGTAGAAATGAACAGATACTGAGTTACAATATTAAACTGCACTACAGTACACTACACTACACTACAGTACTAGTGTGTTTTAATGTATGATGCTGTGCTCGCGGATTAGAACTGTGTAGAAATGAACAGATACTGAGTTACAATATTAAACTGCACTACAGTACACTACACTACAGTACACTACTCTACATTACACTACAGTACACTACACTACAGTACTAGTGTGTTTTAATGTATGATGCTGTGCTCGCGGATTAGAACTGTGTAGAAATGAACAGATACTGAGTTTCAATTATAAACTGCACTACAGTACACTACACTACACCACACTACTCTACATTACACTACAGTACACTAGACTACATTACAGTACACTACACTACACTACAGTACTAGTGTGTTTTAATGTATGATGCTGTGCTCGCGGATTAGAACTGTGTAGAAATGAACAGATACTGAGTTACAATATTAAACTGCACTACAGTACACTACACTACACCACACTACTCTACATTACACTACAGTACACTACACTACACTACACTAGACTACGTTACAGTACACTACACTACACTACAGTACTAGTGTGTTTTAATGTATGATGCTGTGCTCGCGGATTAGAACTGTGTAGAAATGAACAGATACTGAGTTACAATATTAAACTGCACTACAGTACACTACACTACACTACACTAGACTACACTAGACTACGTTACAGTACACTACACTACACTACAGTACTAGTGTGTTTTAATGTATGATGCTGTGCTCGCGGATTAGAACTGTGTAGAAATGAACAGATACTGAGTTACAATATTAAACTGCACTACAGTACACTACACTACACTACAGTACTAGTGTGTTTTAATGTATGATGCTGTGCTCGCGGATTAGAACTGTGTAGAAATGAACAGATACTGAGTTACAATATTAAACTGCACTACAGTACACTACACTACAGTACACTACTCTACATTACACTACAGTACACTACACTACAGTACTAGTGTGTTTTAATGTATGATGCTGTGCTCGCGGATTAGAACTGTGTAGAAATGAACAGATACTGAGTTTCAATTATAAACTGCACTACAGTACACTACACTACACCACACTACTCTACATTACACTACAGTACACTAGACTACATTACAGTACACTACACTACACTACAGTACTAGTGTGTTTTAATGTATGATGCTGTGCTCGCGGATTAGAACTGTGTAGAAATGAACAGATACTGAGTTACAATATTAAACTGCACTACAGTACACTACACTACACCACACTACTCTACATTACACTACAGTACACTACACTACACTAGACTACGTTACAGTACACTACACTACACTACAGTACTAGTGTGTTTTAATGTATGATGCTGTGCTCGCGGATTAGAACTGTGTAGAAATGAACAGATACTGAGTTACAATATTAAACTGCACTACAGTACACTACACTACACTACACTAGACTACACTAGACTATGTTGCAGTACACTACACTACACTACAGTACTAGTGTGTTTTAATGTATGATGCTGTGCTCGCGGATTAGAACTGTGTAGAAATGAACAGATACTGAGTTACAATATTAAACTGCACTACAGTACACTACACTACACTACAGTACTAGTGTGTTTTAATGCATGATGCTGTGCTTGCGGATTAGAACTGTGTAGAAATGAACAGATACTGAGTTACAATATTAAACTGCACTACAGTACACTACACTACACTAGACTACGTTACAGTACACTACACTACACTACAGTACTAGTGTGTTTTAATGTATGATGCTGTGCTCGCGGATTAGAACTGTGTAGAAATGAACAGATACTGAGTTCCAGTATTAAACTCCACTACAGTACAGTACAGTACACTACACTACACTACACTACAGTACAGTACACTACACTATAGTACTAGTATGTATAAGGGTGTGATGCTAGGTTTGCTAATTATAACTGTGTAAAGATGAACAGACACTGAGTTCCAGTATTAAGCTCCACTACAAGACACTACACTACAGTACACTACACTACAGTACTAGTATGTATAAATGTATGATGCTAGTTCCAGTATTAAACTCCACTCCACTCCACTACACTAGACTACACTAGACTATGTTACAGTACACTACAGTACTAGTGTGTTTTAATGTATGATGCTGTGCTCGCGGATTAGAACTGTGTAGAAATGAACAGATACTGAGTTACAATATTAAACTGCACTACAGTACACTACACTACAGTACTAGTGTGTTTTAATGTATGATGCTGTGCTCGCGGATTAGAACTGTGTAGAAATGAACAGATACTGAGTTACAATATTAAACTGCACTACAGTACACTACACTACACCACACTACTCTACATTACACTACAGTACACTACACTACAGTACTAGTGTGTTTTAATGTACGATGCTGTGCTCGCGGATTAGAACTGTGTAGAAATGAACAGATACTGAGTTACAATATTAAACTGCACTACAGTACACTACACTACACCACACTACTCTACATTACACTACAGTACACTACACTACAGTACTAGTGTGTTTTAATGTATGATGCTGTGCTGGCGGATAAGAACTGTGTAGAAATGAACAGATACTGAGTTACAATATTAAACTGCACTACAGTACACTACACTACACCACACTACTCTACATTACACTACAGTACACTACACTACACTACACTACACTACGTTACAGTACACTGCACTACACTACAGTACTAGTGTGTTTTAATGTATGATGCTGTGCTCGCGGATTAGAACTGTGTAGAAATGAACAGATACTGAGTTACAATATTAAACTGCACTACAGTACACTACACTACACCACACTACTCTACATTACACTACAGTACTGTTACGAAGGCTGCAGGAATTGGAATGTTGTTTCCCTCCGGACCAATTTGAGGGGCGCACCAGCTGCCGGTTTTTTGGGGAGTTAGCAGCGAAGGCAATGCTGCCCGGAGAGACCGCAGTGTAAATTGTTCTCAGCTGATATGCGTTCCTGATCACCTGTGAGTAGACTGTGTGTTTGGACACTAGAAGGAATTAGCGTTACAAGACAAAGACATTTAGTTTATGGCTGTTTTGCCATTAGCCTAAACTGTTTGTAACATGTTAGCACGTTAGCTGTCAGCCGTATCCCCGTGTAATAATTTGGAGTTACAGCCAGCTGATGTACCGCATATTCCTCCAACTTCAGTAAAGACGTTAATTCACTCACAACCCTGACTGTTGTCGTTCCGGGCCCTAACCAGCCTACCCAGAAAGGTGTCTGTAGGTTTAATCAGTGAAGACAGTCCTTAAGAGTGATATCATCCAGCCTCCCCAACATTTTCTGGTCCTTCGAGCCGGATCCAGGCATTTTCTGCCATTGTAACAGTCCTTGCGAATGGAGAGAATGCAGTCTGTCCGCCCTAAACGGCGTCCAAAGTATTTGGAGGACTATGTAGTTGATTTGGCTGGCTCTAGTGGATTACCACAACCTACACTGCTGCAGTCAACACCAGATGACCTGGCTGCCAGCCGACAGTCAGTCACAGCACTAACCCCCTGCCCAAGCTCCTCTCAGCAGAGGTGGTATACCACTGTAGATGAGTGGCACCCTTCCGCCTCACACTCTAGACATCAGTCTTATAGTAATCCAGACTCCCTATCAGAGTACACAGTTGATAGAGGAACCTCACGAGCAATGCACCACGCTGAACTGGCTGAGATGCGTAGACAGAGCATGAAACTGCATGACGCGCACCGGGCACTTCAGGCTGATATTGCACGTCTTAATGCAGCGAAAGAAGAGTTAGTAGTTCTAATGGAACAGGCGCATCTTCACTCCACTCCGAGTTCTCTTGTCAATCTGCCCTCTGCCCAAGTACAGGATGATCTACCAGAAGAGTGGTCAGATCCTCCACCATGGATTCCGTTTGATGCTGAGGCTCTGTCTGCTGGGGCTTTAGATCCCTATGAGCTCTCCTTCTACAGAAACATACCGACGGCTTCAACTCCCAAAGTGGCTAATAGTGATGCTCCCCCAAGGCCTAGGGATAGACCAGTGACCTTCAAGCCCCATCCAGTACAAGGTGTTGCTAGCTATCACGGTTCAGAAACCCCATCTCAAGGCTTCGATCCAGTCCAACACAATCATCACATTAGTGCACCTACCAACGCCCATCTTTCTGGAGCTGAGCGTTATTACAGAGGACCTCAACCAACCATTCCTTACTTCCGGAGTAGAGATCCTAGTGAGTTTGCTCACCTAAAAATGGCGCTGGATAATCTTTTGCCACTGGACAGTACAGAGCTATTCAGATATCAGGTGCTGGTCGACCACTTAAAGCTAGAAGAAGCCTGCTTGATAGCTGATTCTTACCTGCACTCACCTACACCCTACACCGACACAATGCGTGCCCTTCATGACAAGTTCGGCCAACCTCATCATATAGCTCTGCAAAGAATAGCCCGCATAATGGATCTACCTGATGTACCAGATGGTCACCCATCAAGCTTCGAGAAATTCTCCCTTCAAGTGCAGTCTCTTGTGGGCATGCTTAAAACTCTTGGGTCAGAAGGGGGTGTGGAACTACAGTGTGGATCCCATGTATCACGACTCCTTAAGAAGCTGCCTCCCAGAAAGCGAGCAGAATTTCGTCGCTATAGGCTACATCGACCTGACACCCCTCATACACTGGAAGGACTGGCTGAGTGGTTAAAGCAGGAGTCATGGTGTGAGAACTATGACTAGTCAAGTCAAGTTTATTTGTATAGTGCTTTTTACAACAATGTCAAAGTCACAAAGCAGCTTTACAGGAATCTTAAAGCATGAAAAACATGAAATCACACACTTTATCCCTTGTGAGCAAGCCAGAGGCAACAGTGGCAAGGAAAAACTCCCTCAACTGGATGAAGAAACCTTGGGAGGAACCAGACTCACAAGGGGAGACCCATCCTCCTCTGGTTGAACAGTACTTGAAGTTTATAAACTAAAGCTGAGTTTGAAGATAAAAGCTTTAGAAGCTGTACAGGTGCTACATCAGGTGGGTGATACTGTGATGCAGTCAAGGTGGAGCAAATGGCACAAATGGAGAGGGGCGTTGGTTGGAGCCGGGTGACGGGGGGCCCTGGTGGTCTGTCTTTTACAGTATTCGGCGGGACAGGTGGGTGGTTATTACCTCAGAGAGAGAGAGAGAGAAAAACGAAAAACAAAGTTAGTTCTGGTTTGGGTTAGTACAGAGGAGTCGAGGTGTAGCAGAGAGAGGAGAGCTGTTTGGTGCCAGGTGATGGGGAGGCCCTGGCAGTCGGACCTCCAACAGCATTCGACGGGACAGGTGGGCGGTTATTACCTCAGAGAGAGAGAAAAACAGACTTAGTTCTGGTTTGGGTTAGTACAGAGACTGAGTTAGTTCTGGTTTAGGTTAGTATAGAGGATATGGAGTGTTTAGAGTGCAGCTGGTGACTCTGACAGATCTGATTATAAACAGAATGAACTAAAAGGAGACAAGCTGCACACGTGCTACATCTGGATGATACAATAATGCAATTGAGGTGCAGCAGATGACATAGATGAAGAGGTTACAAGGTAAGAAGGTGCTACTGGTGGTCATTCCTCCAACAGTATTCGGCAGGACAGGTGGGCGGTTATTACCTCAGAAAGAAGGGAAAGAAAAACAAGGTTAGTTCAGGTTTGGAGTAATACAGTGGATGAGAAGCATAGCTCAGTCTCCAAAAGCTAAACTGAACAAGTACGTTTTCAGTCTGGACTTAAATATTGAGACTGTGTCAGGGTCCCGAACATTAACTGGAAGATTATTCCACAGTTTGGGGGCTTTGTAGGAAAAAGCTCTTCCCCCCATTGTAGTCCTCTGAATTTTAGGAACTATTAGAAAACCAGCATCCTGTGATCTGAGTGAACGTGGTGGTTCATAATAGGAAATAAGATCTTGTAGATACTCCGGTGCGAGAGTGTGCAGGGTTTTATACGTCAGTAATAGAATTTTATAGTGGATACGGAATTTAACAGGTAGCCAGTGTAGCGCTGATAAAACTGGACTGATGTGATTGAATGTCCTGGTTTTAGTTAGTACTCTAGCTGCAGCGTTCTGAACTAACTGAAGTTTATTCAGGTTCCTGCTGGAGCATCCTGACAATAATGCATTACAGTAATCTAGCCTTGAGGTTATAAAGACATGTACTAACTTTTCAGCATCAGACACAGATAACACATTTCTTAACTTTGAAATGTTTTGTAGGTGAAGAAACGCTGTTCTTGTAATATTACCTACGTGTTGATTAAATGTCAGATCTGAGTCAGTCACACCGAGATTTATAACTACTGAACCAGGAACTACAGAGAAGTCAGCAAGATTTAACATTAAATCTGAACATTTAGTCCGAGCAGCCTTTGGGTCGAGGAGGAGAACTTCCGTTTTATCTGGATTCAAAAGAAGGAAGTTCTGTAGCATCCAAAGTCTAATATTAAATAATATCTTCTTTAATCTGGATTTATCGTCTGGTATGGCTGATATGTACAGCTGTGTGTCATCGGCATAACAGTGGAAACTAATTCCGTGTCTATTTATAACTGAGCCTAATGGTAGCATATATAGTGTAAATAACAGAACCTTGTGGAACTCCATATTTCACTTTTGTAGCGTTAGACGATACATTATTTATCTTTACAAACTGAAAGCGATCACTAAGGTAAGATGTGAACCAGGATAACGCTGTTCCTGTGATTCCAACCACATTTTCTAGCCTGTCCAAGAGAATAGTGTGATCTATAGTGTCAAAAGCTGCACTTAGATCTAGTAACACCAGCAGAGATACGTGGTCCTGATCAGAGGCAAGAAGAAGATCATTTGTTATCTTAACTAAAGCTGTCTCTGTGCTGTGGTGTGGCCTAAAACCAGATTGGAATTTTTCATATATGTTGTTCTTATGTAGATGAGAACAGAGTTGTTGAGCTAAAGCCTTTTCTAAAATCTTAGAGATAAAAGGTAAATTGGAAATGGGTCTATAACTGGACAGTTCTCTGGGGTTTTATCACAGCTAGTTTAAAAGACTTAGGTACATGACCCAGACTAAGAGAAGAGTTGATGATAGTTAAGGTTTAATAATAGCTGGTAATACTTGTTTCAATAGGCTTGTTGGAATCATATCAAGTGTGCATGTAGCAGACTGCTGAAGTGGACAGAATGTTTCTAGTCTTTCTTCTAAAACCACATTTCGTGCTGTCTCAGCCAAACCGGATGAAGGATAGGTTACTGGTGTCAGTTGAACATTTTGTCTAATATTCTCGATTTTGCTGTTGAAAAAGTCCATGAAGTCATTGCTGCTGTAGTTGGCGGGTATTTGAGGTTCAGTTCCTGATTTTTGGTAAGTTTTGCGATTGTGCTAAATAAAACTCTAGGATTGTTTTTGTTGTGTTCGATGAGTGTGGACAGGTATGCTGAGCGTGTTTTAATAAGTGTCTTTCTGTAACTGCTAAGGCTGTCTTTCCAAGCAGAGTGAAATACCTCCAGCTTGGTCACTCTCCATTTGCGCTCTAATTTCCGTACTGCCTGTCTTAAGGTGCGTATTTCATTGTTGTACCACGGAGCGAGCTTTTTCTGTTGCGTACTTTTAGCTTTTATAGGTGCAACATTATCTAAAGTTAATCTGAGCTTATTTTCTACGCAGTCAGTTAGTCTGTCTAGCTCTGTTGGGTCTGAAGGAGAAGCTATAGTTGATAAATCTGGAAGGATTTCAATAAAGTGCTGAGATGTATTTGGCATTATCGAACGTTTCATGCAATAACGGGGTGATGTACATACATTTTTACTAAGACTCAATTCATATGAAATTAGGTAGTGATCTGAAACTACTGAAGTCTGTGGAAGAACAGTAAGATTATGTATATCAACACCTAAAGTCAAAACTAGATCTAGTGTGTGATTACAGGAATGTGTAGGCCGTATTACATTCTGAGTGAGACCTACAGAGTCTAAGATAGATGAGAAAGCCTTTTTTAATGGATCTGCTGAGTTTTCAAAGTGAATATTAAAATCTCCTGCAATTATTAGTTTCTCAATACTCACTGCTAGATCTGTAACAAAGTCACTGAATTCTTTTAAGAACTCAGAATAAGGTCCTGGTGGTCTATAAATGCTGATTAGGGTGACTACACTTCTGTTAGTGGTCGGGTTGGTGATGTTTATGTAAAGACATTCAAAAGAATTGAAAGTGAGACTGTGTTTCTTAATGATGTCTAATGAATTTTTATGAATGGCACATATACCCCCTCCGATTGGTTTTTATCAGAAGACAATATTTTAATCACGATTAAAATTATTCACTAGAAAATAAGTTCAATTCGCTATACTGAAAACCATGCAGGTTTTTTTCACTCACCGGAGCTCTTGAAAACTCGGCCAAATAACAACCATCCGCACGTCCAAAACACCAAAAACAACTAAAACCACCTCAAAAAATGTATATATGAGGATATCAAATGTTATTTTGTTGTTTTATGGAAAACTAGCTTATATCTCAACAGATGGTTTTGCAACGTGCTCACCAATCTGGTCGCTAAAAGCGGAGAGGAGAGAAGGGAAAACAAGCACCCACTAGAGGAAATAGGAGCGCACAGCAGGCCATTCAAAACAAAAGTCCCATTGAAAACTAATAAAAACCTGCTGAAAATCCTCTTTTATGACACATATTTATGAATGTTTGAAATAAAATTCAATGAATTTGTTTTAACCAATATAAATAAAATATTTTTAAATACTTTTAATAGTGACCAAACTTTAGATGGGTTACATTAGTAATTCGCTAATTTGCTAGTTCAGGTGGAGTTTCAGGTGCTGCTCGCCCTGTCGCTTGTTCTGAGAGAGAGGGAGAAAAGAAAAACAGAGAGAAAACGTGAGATGAGTCGAGGTTAACAAAAATAGAGGAAAATCGAGGTTAGCGAAAATAGAGGTTAGCAGTCCGCTAATTTGCTAGTTCAGTTGACGTTTCAGGTGCTGCTCGCTCTGACGCTGCTGCTCCTACAAAAACATTAAATGTTTAATAGAAAATAAAAGCACATTTAAAATCTGACAAGTCTTTTTTTTTTTTGACATAAGCTCTCAATTATCCTGACTATATACAAAGATGATGGCCCAAAAGCTTCCCCCCTCTCAAGAAAAGGTAGGATTTACAAAATGCAGCAAACACTGACAACCGACAGACACAAGCTAAGAAACATGTACATTCAGCTAAAGCGCACTACCAAACACTACAGTATTTAAGCAATAGCCAGGCCACGTCTGGCACCGAGCATCTTTTCTTTCTTCTGCTTCCTGTCCTCTGTGTGCTTGACACGTCGTTCATCTCTTGTCTGTACTTGGTGCTGTTTGTAGTTTTTCTGGTGAGACTGTGTGGTCTGGGACTTGTTTAGGGCCGTGTTTTCTTGTGCTGCACCAATCAAACGCGTTTTTCTTGTTGGTTGATGGAGTGGTCGATGCACCACTGAAGACAAATGGAGTCATTCCTGGTGTTTTGTTTGTCTCCAGTTTGGTGTGAACCTCAGACTTCCTGCCAGGAGTGGGGGTGAATGGAATCATAGGGGACATCCGGGATGGAGTCTTCACCAGAGAACGCTTGTGCTCATTATCCTGTGTCCCCTGTGAAAACCTGACGTTGATCTTGTTGGTTGAAAGCACGGTGGGCCTGAAGGGGGCGCTGTCCTTCACTGCAGACTTCTTAGCAACTATCTGGGTGACCCTGCGCTTCTCTGCAGATGGCTTCCTTTCCTGCACACCTGGGCTGAACAGCGTGACTCGGCTCACGGGCGGCTTAGCCAGAGTCTTTGCATCACCTGGTTTCTTCGTGGTGTTCTCAGACTGAGCCTTCAGTTCCTTAACAGTGTTCCTGAATGTTTGTATCTGTTTGTTCTTCCTCTGCACATACGAATCAATAGACTCCATGTTGTTGAAGTGCGCCTCATGGAGTTTTTTGAAATTGGGAGTGGTGGGCTTGAGTGCCCTCTTCTTCTTCAGCAGACCCTCATGGCGAGGAATTTTACCAGCAGTCTTACCCACACCTTTAGCACTTTGCTCAGTGCCAGCATCATTACGAACAGATTTGGGTTGAGGCTCTGGCAGATTCTCCGTAGGTTCCGAAGCTGGAGTCTCAGTGTTCTTAGTTAAGGACACCTTTCGTCTCTTCGAGCTCCTTTTGCCATCCTCTGCTTCATTGGGCAGGGCATTGTCCTGAGCCGGACTGCCTCCGTGTTTGGGGTCATTATCTGCACTATCCCTGGTCAGAAAACTTTCTCTTAGCGCTCTGGGCCTTCCCACAGCGCTTGGTCACATTTGAAGCCATGACCTCATCCACTCCCTCTGCAGGGGTTTACATCATCAGGGGCAACGTTATTTCCATTATCGGAGCTCTCTTGCTGCTCAAAGTGCTCCTTCAGCGCCTTCAGCAACTTCTCAGCCTTCATGTTAGCTTTTAAACCAACAGTCTTGGCGAGCTGCCGCAAGTCTGCATATTTAAGAGAGTCCAGATCCATATTTTAGAGCAAATAGACGCTTAAAATCTGCAAGAAGGATAAAACGTATCACAAGCTCCGTTTGTTTGTGTCACTGGACTATGAGGTTTCAGTGGAAGACCAGAGAACAAGGTCAGATCTTCGGGTGCCTTGTCGCCCGAAGCGTTCTGCTACAGTCTTGATGGGAGTTCAGGCTAAAGATGAAGGCTCCAACAACCCGATCCATGCTCCACTCAAAGACCAATCTAAGCCATACTGTTTTTATTGTCAGAGCCAAGAGCATCCCTTTAGTCAGTGTCCTGTTCTCCAAACCCTCAGTAGAGACCAGATGTCAGAATGGATTCGCAAAGCCAGAAGATGCTGGCGCTGTGGTAGACTTCACCAGGCTGCTCAGTGTACCTTGAGAAAATCCTGTCCCCTTTGCAAAAGGAAGCATTTGCGAATACTTCATGATGTCAATGACCGTCCTTCTAGAGACCCTCCCAAGGCTGAGTCCTGTCTGGTGAGCACACCTGCCCAAATGCTCTACCTCAACAGGCCTACCAGTAACACAAGGGTCCTACTCAAAATTGTGCTCCTACACAATGGAGATTGTACTCTAGATACATTTGCCATTCTGGATGATGGCTCAGAGCGTACTATGCTCTTACCAGAAGCCATGGACAGGCTAGGACTTGGAGGGACTCCAGAGAGCCTTGCCTTGAGGACGATACGCTACGATACCCAAACCCTCCATGGTGCCTCAGTGTCATTCCAGATCTCCTCACATTCTCAGCCAACTAGACGCCATCAGATTTCAGAGGCCTTCACAGCTCCCCAGCTAGCCCTGGTGGACCACTCCTATCCAGTTTCCAAGCTGAAGTCACAGTATAGACACCTAGCAGGGCTCCCACTTCAATCATTCAAGAGAGCAAAGCCCCTACTTCTGATTGGTGCAGACCACCCCCACTTAATCACGCCCATAAGCCCAGTGAAGTTGGGTCCACCAGGTGGACCAGCAGCTATTCACACAAGGCTAGGCTGGACACTCCAGGGACCTGCAAGGCTATTAGAGGGACGGACACCCACAGCATTGTCTGCACACCTCAGTGTGTCACAGTGATTCAGAGTTGTACCAGTGCGTAGAAAAATTGTGAGTGAGCAAGCGTGCACTAGATCGAGACAAGACACTGCTGGAATCAAAGACGGTCATCAAAGAGGTGAATGGAATCCACTTCCACGCCACTCCACTTCTACGCAAAGGAAACATGCCTGTTTTGCGCTCGTCAGTTTTGGCGGTACTACCACGGCTCAGAAGCACAGAGAGGAAGCTCGCCAGAGACCCTCAGTCTGCAGCAGCCTATTGTGCAGAAATACAGAAATTGGTCCTTTCAGGATCAGTAGCAAAGCTTGAGCAACAGCCCTGTGATGACGTAGAAAGCTGGTTCATCCCACATCATATGGTCATGCACAGTGGGAAGAGGCGAGTGGTATTTGATTGTTCTTTCCAGATAGGAGGAGTTAGTCTGAACGAATCACTTCACCCTTGACCTGCCCTTAGTCCTTCCCTCCTTGGAGTCTTGCTTCGTTTCAGAGAGCTGGCGGTGGCCTTCAGTGGAGATGTGCGAGCAATGTTTCATCAAGTTCATCTCTTGCCTGAGGACTGCCAGCTTCTAAGGTTTATCTGGTGTGACATGAGACGAGAAGACCCACCTGAAGTATATGAATGGAGAGTTCTCCCTTTTGGGACAGCATGTAGCCCATGTTGCGCCATTTACGCATTGCAACGCCATGTAAGGGAGAACAGCCAACCTGGAGAAGATGTGAGGGTTTCAGTGGAGCGCCATTTTTATGTTGATAATTGTCTCCAGAGCCTGCCAGACCCCGAGAAAGCGAGACAGCTGACAAATTGCGAGCATTGTTCGCAAAGGGGGGCTTCGAGTTAAGGCAGTGGGCTAGCAGTGTGCCAGCTGTCATTAGTCACCTTCCATCTGAAGCAAGATCCGAGAACAGCGAATTGTGGCTATCCCAAGAGAAGACGGAGTTGGGAGAGGGGGCTCTCGGACTTAGCTGGAACTGTCCATCCGATGTTCTAATGTATAAATGCAGGAAACTAAACCATGGCCCACCCACGATGAGGATTATTTACAAGGTACTGGCCAGCCAGTATGACCCTCTAGGGTACATCTTGCCTTTTGTGACCCGTGCAAAGATTTTAGTTCAAAGGCTGTGGGAGAAGCGGCGCGGATGGGATGATCCTCTTCCAGGTGACCTAGTACAGAGCTGGAACAGATGGGAGGAAGAATTATCATTTTTACCCAACATTCATCTGCCAAGACCCTATGTGCCACCTGAGGTGGATCTATCAGAAGTTAGAAGAGAGCTCCATATTTTCAGCGATGCTTCAGAGAGCGTGTATGGAGCAGTGGCATACCTTCGTACTGAGGATAAGGCTGGTACAGCACACCTCTCCTTTGTGATGGCACGCTCCAGAGTAGCTCCTAGGAAAAAATTGTCCATTCCCCGATTAGAGCTCTGTGCAGCTGTGAGTGGAGCCCAGCTAGGCAGATTGTTACAGAAAGAGCTGACTCTGACAATACATCAGCGAGTGTTTTGGTCAGACTCGACTACAGTTCTGGCATGGATCCGTTCGGAGTCATGCAGATATAAGATATTCGTTGGAACTAGGATTGCAGAAATTCACGAGCTTACGGAAGTTGCAGACTGGCGTTATGTAGACTCTGGATCAAACCCAGCAGATGATCTCACCCGGGGCAAAGCTTTAAGGGACCTCAGTGGCCCTAATCGGTGGACTCATGGTCACCCCTTTCTCCTTCAGACCTCCAAGTGCTGGCCAGTAGATCCATATACAACGCCAGAAGTGGACACGTCAGAACTGCGCCGTTCCATATTCTGTGCTGCTGTAGTGACAGAAGAGTTGAGTCTCCAGCAATACAAGTCATGGCAGGATCTTATGGAGTCCGTAGCGCAAGAGCTACATGGGGCGGCTGGTGAGGCTCCCACTGCAGAGGATTTCCAGAAAGCCCAAGCCTTTATCCTGCAGCGAACTCAACAAGAATGTTTCCCAGAGGAGTTGCCTCATATTAAGGCTAGTAAGCCGCTGTCATCTGATAGCCGTTTGCTTACCCTTGCACCGGAATTTGATGATGTCAGTGGTCTAATTAGAGTAGGTGGCAGACTGAGGAGATCAAAGGAGCTGGATGCTGCTATGATACACCCAATTGTGCTTGATCCAAAGCACCCGGCAGTCAAGTTACTCATTCAGGATTATGACCAGAGACTTAAACATCCAGGGGCCGAAAGAGTGCATGCAGAGATGAGGAGACGTTTCTGGATCCTTCAAGGCAGAGAGGCAATCAGACGTCTTCAGCATGCTTGCTCCGGATGTCGTAGGTGGAGGGCGAGACCAGTAATTCCCCAGATGGCGGACCTGTCTGAATCGAGGCTGCGTTTGTTTAAACCGGCATTCAATTCGTATGGATTGTTTTGGCCCATTCCAGGTGAAGGTGGGTCGACACTTGGAGAAGAGAAGGGGAATTCTTTTCAAGTGCCTGACCACGAAAGCACTACACATGGAAATACTCCACAGTCTAGATGCTGACTCGTTCCTGTTAGGAGGTTCATAGCCAGACGGGGAACCCCTATGGAGCTGCGATCTGATCGTGGAACAAATTTTAAGGGAGGAGAGAGAGAAATAAAAGAGGCATTTGAAAGCATGCCACCGGAACTGCAGCGTTTATTGGCAAAGCAGCAGATTACATTCACCTTTAATCCTCCCGCTGCTCCCCATTTCGGGGGTGCATGGGAGCGTGAAGTCCGGTCGATCAAAGAGGCTCTGGCTAAAACAGTGGGTGCACAGCCTGTACAAAGAGGAGGTCCTGGGTACGGTTCTAGTGGAGGTTGAGGGCATTCTAAACTCACGACAATTGGGCTACGTCTCTACAGATTTGGCCGATGCAGACCCAGTAACTCCCAACCTCTTGCTGACGGGGCGGCTAGACAGTGCCCTCCCACAGGTTATATACCCTGCAGAAGCAAGTCTGAGCCGACGTAGATGGAGACATGCTCAGTTGCTGGCGGATCATTTCTGGTCAGCCTTTATCCGCCATTACCTCCCTAGCCTACAAGTCAGGGCTAAATGGTTCAAGACCCTACCGGGGATAAGTATCGGTGTGGTAGTTCTAGCAGTGGACCCCCAACAGCCTAGGGCACAGTGGCCTATAGGTACAGTGGTATGGGTCCACCCCAGCGTGGATGGCCAAGTGAGGTCGGTGGACGTCCGTATTCATGGGAAAATCTACACCCGACCTGTCGCTAGACTTATTGTGCTTTCTGAGGTGACTGATCAGGATAACCCCTCAAGCCAGCCTTCCTAGTGTTGCAAATTTTCAGGACAATTTGGGGGCGGCTGTTACGAAGGCTGCAGGAATTGGAATGTTTTTTCCCCCCAGACCAATTTGAGGGGCGCACCAGCTGCCGGTTTTTTGGGGAGTTAGCAGCGAAGGCAATGCTGCCCGGAGAGACCGCAGTGTAAATTGTTCTCAGCTGATATGCGTTCCTGATCACCTGTGAGTAGACTGTGTGTTCGGACACTAGAAGGAATTAGCGTTACAAGACAAAGACATTTAGTTTATGGCTGTTTTGCCATTAGCCTAAACTGTTTGTAACATGTTAGCACGTTAGCTGTCAGCCGTATCCCCGTGTAATAATTTGGAGTTACAGCCAGCTGATGTACCGCATATTCCTCCAACTTCAGTAAAGACGTTAATTCACTCACAACCCTGACTGTTGTCGTTCCGGGCCCTAACCAGCCTACCCAGAAAGGTGTCTGTAGGTTTAATCAGTGAAGACAGTCCTTAAGAGTGATATCATCCAGCCTCCCCAACAAGTACACTACACTACACTACAGTACTAGTTTGTATGAGTGTATGATGCTGGGTTTGCTGACTATAACTGTGTAGAGATAAACAGACACTGAGTTCCAGTTTTAAACTACACTACAGTACACTACACTACACTACACTACACTGCAGTACTAGTATGTATGAGTGTATGATGCTGGGTTTGCTGACTATAACTGTGTAGAGATAAACAGACACTGAGTTCCAGTATTAAACTCCACTACAGCACACTACACTACAGTACACTACACTACAGTACACTACACTACAGTACAGTACACTACACTACACTGCAGTACTAGTATGTATGAGTGTATGATGCTGGGTTTGCTGATGAACAGATGAACAGACACTGAGTTCCAGTATTAAACTCCACTACACTACACTGCAGTACTAGTATGTATGAGTTTATGATGCTGGGTTTGCTGATTATAACTGTGTAGAGATGAACAGACACTGAGTTCCATTATTAAACTCCAGTACACTAGACTACATTACAGTACAGTACACTACACTACAGTACTAGTGTGTATGAGGGTGTGATGCTGGGTTTGCTGATTATAACTGTGTAGAGATGAACAGACACTGAGTTCCAGTATTAAACTCTACAACAGTACACTACAGTACAGTACAGTACAGTACACTACACCACACTACAGTACAGTACAGTACACTATAGTACTAGTATGTATGAATGTATGATGCTGGGTTTGCTGATTATAACGGTGTAGAGATGAACAGACACTGAGTTCCAGTATTAACCTACACTACAGTACACTACACTACTGTACAGTACAGTACACTACACTACAGGACTAGTATGTATAAATGTATGAGGCTTTGTTTACTTATTATAACTGTGTAGAGATGAACAGACATTGAGTTCCAGTATTAAACTCCACTACAGTACAGTACAGTACACTACACTACATTACACTACAGTACAGTACAGTACACTATAGTACTAGTATGTATGAATGTGTGATGCTGGGTTTGCTGATTATAACTGTGTAGAGATGAGTTGCAGTATTAAACTACACTACACTGCAGTACACTACAGTACACTACAGTACACTACACTACAGTACTAGTATGTATGAATGTATGATGCTAGTTCCAGTATTAAACTCCACTCCACTACACTACACTAGACTACACTAGACAACGTTACAGTACACTACACTACACTACAGTACTAGTGTGTTTTAATGTATGATGCTGTGCTCACGGATTACAACTGTGTAGAAATGAACAGATACTGAGTTACAGTATTAAACTGCACTACAGTACACTACACTACACTACAGTACTAGTTTGTATGAGTTTATGATGCTGGGTTTGCAGACTATAACTGTGTAGAGATAAACAGACACTGAGTTCCAGTATTAAACTCCACTACACTAGACTACATTAGACTACACTAGACTACATTACAGTATACTACACTACACTACAGTACTAGTGTGTATAAATGTATGATGCTGGGCTTGCTTATTAGAACTGTGTAGAGATGAACAGACACTGAGTTCCAGTATTACTCCCCTACACTACACTACAGTACTAGTGTGTATGAGGGTGTGATGCTGGGTTTGCTGATTATAACTGTGTAGAGATGAACAGACACTGAGTTCCAGTATTAAACTCCACAACAGTACACTACAGTAAAGTACAGTACAGTACACTACACCACACTACAGTACAGTACAATACAGTACACTATAGTACTAGTATGTATGAATGTATGATGCTGGGTTTGCTGATTATAACGGTGTAGAGATGAACAGACACTGAGTTCCAGTATTAACCTACACTACAGTACAGTACACTACACTACATTACACTACAGTACACTACACTACTGTACAGTACACTACACTACACTACAGTACTGGTGTGTATGAATGTAATACGCTGGGTTGGCTGATTATAACTGTGTAGAGATGAAGAGACACTGAGTTCCAGTATTAAACTCCACTACAGTACAGTACAGTACACTACACTACATTACACTACAGTACAGTACAGCACACTGTAGTACTAGTATGTATAAGGATGTGATGCTAGGTTTGCTGATTATAACTGTGTAGAGATGAACAGACACTCAGTTCCAGTATTAAACTCCACTACACGACACTACACTACAGTACACTACACTACAGTACTAGTATGTATGAATGTATGATGCTAGTTCCAGTATTAAACTCCACTCCACTACACTACACTAGACTATGTTAAAGTACACTACAGTACTAGTGTGTTTTAATGTATGATGCTGTGCTCGCGGATTAGAACTGTGTAGAAATGAACAGATACTGAGTTACAATATTAAACTGCACTACAGTACACTACACTACACCACACTACTCTACATTACACTACAGTACACTACACTACACTACAGTACTAGTGTGTTTTAATGTATGATGCTGTGCTCGCGGATTAGAACTGTGTAGAAATGAACAGATACTGAGTTACAATATTAAACTGCACTACAGTACACTACACTACACCACACTACTCTACATTACACTACAGTACACTACACTACACTAGACTACGTTACAGTACACTACACTACACTACAGTACTAGTGTGTTTTAATGTATGATGCTGTGCTCGCGGATTAGAACTGTGTAGAAATGAACAGATACTGAGTTACAATATTAAACTGCACTACAGTACACTACACTACACTACACTAGACTACACTAGACTACGTTACAGTACACTACACTACACTACAGTACTAGTGTGTTTTAATGTATGATGCTGTGCTCGCGGATTAGAACTGTGTAGAAATGAACAGATACTGAGTTACAATATTAAACTGCACTACAGTACACTACACTACACTACAGTACTAGTGTGTTTTAATGTATGATGCTGTGCTCGCGGATTAGAACTGTGTAGAAATGAACAGATACTGAGTTACAATATTAAACTGCACTACAGTACACTACACTACACTAGACTACGTTACAGTACACTACACTACACTACAGTACTAGTGTGTTTTAATGTATGATGCTGTGCTCGCGGATTAGAACTGTGTAGAAATGAACAGATACTGAGTTCCAGTATTAAACTCCACTACAGTACAGTACAGTACACTACACTACATTACACTACAGTACAGTACACTACACTATAGTACTAGTATGTATAAGGGTGTGATGCTAGGTTTGCTGATTATAACTGTGTAGAGATGAACAGACACTGAGTTCCAGTATTAAGCTCCACTACACGACATTACACTACAGTACACTACACTACAGTACTAGTATGTATGAATGTATGATGCTAGTTCCAGTATTAAACTCCACTACACTACACTACACTAGACTACACTAGACAACGTTACAGTACACTACAGTACTAGTGTGTTTTAATGTATGATGCTGTGCTCGCGGATTAGAACTGTGTATAAATGAAGAGATACTGAGTTACAATATTAAACTGCATTACAGTACACTACACTACACTACACTAGACTACACTAGACTACACTAGACTACGTTACAGTACACTACACTACACTACAGTACTAGTGTGTTTTAATGTATGATGCTGTGCTCGCGGATTAGAACTGTGTAGAAATGAACAGATACTGAGTTACAATATTAAACTGCACTACAGTACACTACACTACAGTACTAGTGTGTTTTAATGTATGATGCTGTGCTCGCGGATTAGAACTGTGTAGAAATGAACAGATACTGAGTTACAATATTAAACTGCACTACAGTACACTACACTACACCACACTACTCTACATTACACTACAGTACACTACACTACAGTACTAGTGTGTTTTAATGTATGATGCTGTGCTGGCGGATTAGAACTGTGTAGAAATGAACAGATACTGAGTTACAATATTAAACTGCACTACAGTACACTACACTACACCACACTACTCTACATTACACTACAGTACACTACACTACACTACACTAGACTACGTTACAGTACACTACACTACACTACAGTACTAGTGTGTTTTAATGTATGATGCTGAGCTCGCGGATTAGAACTGTGTAGAAATGAACAGATACTGAGTTACAATATTAAACTGCACTACAGTACACTACACTACACCACACTACTCTACATTACACTACAGTACACTACACTAAACTACAGTACTAGTGTGTTTTAATGTATGATGCTGTGCTCGTGGATTAGAACTGTGTAGAAATGAACAGATACTGAGTTACAATATTAAACTGCACTACAGTACACTACACCACACTACTCTACATTACACTACAGTACACTACACTACACCACACTACTCTACATTACACTACAGTACACTACACTAGACTACGTTACAGTACACTACACTACACTACAGTACTAGTGTGTTTTAATGTATGATGCTGTGCTCGCAGATTAGAACTGTGTAGAAATGAACAGATACTGAGTTACAATATTAAACTGCACTACAGTACACTACACTACACTACAGTACTAATGTTTTTTAATGTATGATGCTGTGCTCGTGGATTAGAACTGTGTAGAAATGAACAGATACTGAGTTACAATATTAAACTGCACTACAGTACACTACACTACACTAGACTACGTTACAGTACACTACACTACACTACAGTACTAGTGTGTTTTAATGTATGATGCTGTGCTCGCGGATTAGAACTGTGTAGAAATGAACTGATACTGAGTTACAATATTAAACTGCACTACAGTACACTACACTACAGTACACTACTCTACGTTACACTACAGTACACTACACTACAGTACTAGTGTGTTTTAATGTATGATGCTGTGCTCGCGGATTAGAACTGTGTAGAAATGAACAGATACTGAGTTACAATATTAAACTGCACTACAGTACACTACACTACAGTACACTACTCTACATTACACTACAGTACACTACACTACAGTACTAGTGTGTTTTAATGTATGATGCTGTGCTCGCGGATTACAACTGTGTAGAAATGAACAGATACTGAGTTACAATATTAAACTGCACTACAGTACACTACACTACACCACACTACTCTACATTACACTACAGTACACTACACTACAGTACTAGTGTGTTTTAATGTATGATGCTGTGCTGGCAGATTAGAACTGTGTAGAAATGAACAGATACTGAGTTACAATATTAAACTGCACTACAGTACACTACACTACACCACACTACTCTACATTACACTACAGTACACTACACTACAGTACTAGTGTGTTTTAATGTATGATGCTGTGCTGGCAGATTAGAACTGTGTAGAAATGAACAGATACTGAGTTACAATATTAAACTGCACTACAGTACACTACACTACACCACACTACTCTACATTACACTACAGTACAATACACTAAACTACAGTACTAGTGTGTTTTAATGTATGATGCTGTGCTCGCGGATTAGAACTGTGTAGAAATGAACAGATACTGAGTTACAATATTAAACTGCACTACAGTACACTACACTACACTACTCTACATTACACTACAGTACACTACACTACACCACACTACTCTACATTACACTACAGTACACTACACTACACTACACTACGTTACAGTACACTACACTACACTACAGTACTAGTGTGTTTTAATGTATGATGCTGTGCTCGCGGATTAGAACTGTGTAGAAATGAACAGATACTGAGTTACAATATTAAACTGCACTACAGTACACTACACTACACCACACTACTCTACAGTACACTACACTACACTACAGTACTAGTGTGTTTTAATGTATGATGCTGTGCTCGCGGATTAGAACTGTGTAGAAATGAACAGATACTGAGTTACAATATTAAACTGCACTACAGTACACTACACTACAGCACACTACTCTACATTACACTACAGTACTGTTACGAAGGCTGCAGGAATTGGAATGTTGTTTCCCCCCAGACCAATTTGAGGGGCGCACCAGCTGCCGTTTTTTTGGGGAGTTAGCAGCGAAGGCAATGCTGCCCGGAGAGACCGCAGTGTAAATTGTTCTCAGCTGATATGCGTTCCTGATCACCTGTGAGTAGACTGTGTGTTCGGACACTAGAAGGAATTAGCGTTACAAGACAAAGACATTTAGTTTATGGCTGTTTTGCCATTAGCCTAAACTGTTTGTAACATGTTAGCACGTTAGCTGTCAGCCGTATCCCCGTGTAATAATTTGGAGTTACAGCCAGCTGATGTACCGCATATTCCTCCAACTTCAGTAAAGACGTTAATTCACTCACAACCCTGACTGTTGTCGTTCCGGGCCCTAACCAGCCTACCCAGAAAGGTGTCTGTAGGTTTAATCAGTGAAGACAGTCCTTAAGAGTGATATCATCCAGCCTCCCCAACATTTTCTGGTCCTTCGAGCCGGATCCAGGCATTTTCTGCCATTGTAACAGTCCTTGCGAATGGAGAGAATGCAGTCTGTCCGCCCTAAACGGCGTCCAAAGTATTTGGAGGACTATGTAGTTGATTTGGCTGGCTCTAGTGGATTATCACAACCTACACTGCTGCAGTCAACACCAGATGACCTGGCTGCCAGCCGACAGTCAGTCACAGCACTAACCCCCTGCCCAAGCTCCTCTCAGCAGAGGTGGTATACCACTGTAGATGAGTGGCACCCTTCCGCCTCACACTCTAGACATCAGTCTTATAGTAATCCAGACTCCCTATCAGAGTACACAGTTGATAGAGGAACCTCACGAGCAATGCACCACGCTGAACTGGCTGAGATGCGTAGACAGAGCATGAAACTGCATGACGCGCACCGGGCACTTCAGGCTGATATTGCACGTCTTAATGCAGCGAAAGAAGAGTTAGTAGTTCTAATGGAACAGGCGCATCTTCACTCCACTCCGAGTTCTCTTGTCAATCTGCCCTCTGCCCAAGTACAGGATGATCTACCAGAAGAGTGGCCAGATCCTCCACCATGGATTCCGTTTGATGCTGAGGCTCTGTCTGCTGGGGCTTTAGATCCCTATGAGCTCTCCTTCCACAGAAACATACCGACGGCTTCAACTCCCAAAGTGGCTAATAGTGATGCTCCCCCAAGGCCTAGGGATAGACCAGTGACCTTCAAGCCCCATCCAGTACAAGGTGTTGCTAGCTATCACGGTTCAGAAACCCCATCTCAAGGCTTCGATCCAGTCCAACACAATCATCACATTAGTGCACCTACCAACGCCCATCTTTCTGGAGCTGAGCGTTATTACAGAGGACCTCAACCAACCATTCCTTACTTCCGGAGTAGAGATCCTAGTGAGTTTGCTCACCTAAAAATGGCGCTGGATAATCTTTTGCCACTGGACAGTACAGAGCTATTCAGATATCAGGTGCTGGTCGACCACTTAAAGCTAGAAGAAGCCTGCTTGATAGCTGATTCTTACCTGCACTCACCTACACCCTACACCGACACAATGCGTGCCCTTCATGACAAGTTCGGCCAACCTCATCATATAGCTCTGCAAAGAATAGCCCGCATAATGGATCTACCTGATGTACCAGATGGTCACCCATCAAGCTTCGAGAAATTCTCCCTTCAAGTGCAGTCTCTTGTGGGCATGAGAACACGTATGTGAGAATGCTGTTCATAGATTACAGCTCAGCATTCAACACTATCATCCCAGCCAAACTCATCCCGAAGCTGAAAGACTTGGGCTTGAACTCTCATGTCTGCAACTGGATACTGGACTTCCTGACGAGCAGACAGCAGGTGGTGAGGGTGGGTGACAGCATCTCTTCCACTCTGACTCTGAGCACGGGGGCCCCCCAGGGATGTGTACTCAGCCCCCTCCTGTATTCCCTGTACACTAATGAATGTGTAGCCAAACACTCCTCCAACCTCATCTTCAAATTCGCTGATGACACTACCATCCTAGGCCTCATCACAGATGGAGATGAAACAGCCTATAGAGACGAGGTCAGCGCTCTGTCAGAGTGGAGCCACGACAACAATCTCCGTCTAAACATCAGCAAAACGAAGGAGATGATTGTGGACTACAGGAAGCAGCAGAAGGGTGGTCACTCTCCCCTTTACATCAACGGGGCTGAAGTGGAGAGAGTCAGCAGTGTTAAGTTCCTCGGCGTTCACCTCTCTGATGACCTCAACTGGTCCCTCCACACTAACACGATTGTGAGATGTGCCCGTCAGCATCTCTTCTTCCTGCGCAGGCTCAGGAAGTTTGGACTGCATCCTGATATCCTCACCAGCTTCTATAGATGCACTATAGAGAGCATCCTAACGGGCTGCATCACTGTCTGGTACGGCAGCTGCACTGCCTGCGACCGCAAGGCCCTAAAAGGAGTGGTGAGGACAGCAGAATACATCATAGGCAACAAACTACCAGCCTTACAGGACATCTACCAGTCCCGCTGCCTGAGGAAAATCCAGAAGATCAGGTCAGACAGCGGTCACCCAGCACACGGCCTGTTCACCATACTGCCATCAGGCAGGAGATTCCGCAACATCCAGGCCAAAACAACCCGCCTACTGAACAGCTTCTACCCTCAGGCTGTCAGGCTCCTGAACAAACTGTGAGGCTGAAAGACCCCAATACCGTTCACTCGACCACTGCACATTGTTACACTTTATATTATTTATTCTGATATCGCTGCTATGGACAATATCACTAAGTCACTTTAATGAATATATCTACTTAGAACCTGCCTATGCAACATTTTTCACAGATGACCCTCCTGTATATCCTATGTATATATCTTGTGTATTGTATAGTCCTTTATATATTTCAGTATAACTATATGTATATTTTTAGCTTATTTTTACTTTAATATTGTCTATTTATTGTGTGTTTGCACTGTTTTACATTATAATGCTGCCCTGCTGTAGAGTTTATCTGAGTCTCACCCCAAGCATTTCAATGCATGTTATGTCCTGACATGATGTGCAAATGACAAATAAACTTGAAACTTGAACTTGCTTAAAACTCTTGGGTCAGAAGGGGGTGTGGAACTACAGTGTGGATCCCATGTATCACGACTCCTTAAGAAGCTGCCTCCCAGAAAGCGAGCAGAATTTCGTCGCTATAGGCTACATCGACCTGACACCCCTCATACACTGGAAGGACTGGCTGAAGCAGGAGTCATGGTGTGAGAACTACGACTAGTCAAGTCAAGTTTATTTGTATAGTGCTTTTTACAACAATGCCAAAGTCACAAAGCAGCTTTACAGGAATTTTAAAGCATGAAAAACATGAAGTCACACACTTTATCCCTTGTGAGCAAGCCAGAGGCAACAGTGGCAAGGAAAACCTCCCTCAACTGGATGAAGAAACCTTGGGAGGAACCAGACTCACAAGGGGAGACCCATCCTCCTCTGGTCGAACAGTACTTGAAGTTTATAAACTAAAGCTGAGTTTGAAGATAAAAGCTTTAGAAGCTGTACAGGTGCTACATCAGGTGGGTGATACTGTGATGCAGTCAAGGTGGAGCAAATGGCACAAATGGAGAGGGGCGTTGGTTGGAGCCGGGTGACGGGGGGCCCTGGTGGTCTGTCTTTTACAGTATTCGGCGGGACAGGTGGGTGGTTATTACCTCAGAGAGAGAGAGAGAGAGAAAAACGAAAAACAAAGTTAGTTCTGGTTTGGGTTAGTACAGAGGAGTCGAGGTGTAGCAGAGAGAGGAGAGCTGTTTGGTGCCAGGTGATGAGGAGGCCCTGGCAGTCGGGCCTCCAACAGCATTCGACGGGACAGGTGGGCGGTTATTACCTCAGAGAGAGAGAAAAACAGACTTAGTTCTGGTTTAGGTTAGTACAGAGACTGAGTTAGTTCTGGTTTAGGTTAGTATAGAGGATATGGAGTGTTTAGAGTGCAGCTGGTGACTCTGACAGATCTGATTATAAACAGAATGAACTAAAAGGAGAGAAGCTGCACACATGCTACATCTGGATGATACAGTAATGCAATTGAGGTGCAGCAGATGACATAGATGAAGAGGTTACAAGGTAAGAAGGGGCTACTGGTGGTCATTCCTCCAACAGTATTCGGCAGGACAGGTGGGCAGTTATTACCTCAGAAAGAAGGGAAAGAAAAACAAGGTTAGTTCAGGTTTGGAGTAATACAGTGGATGAGAAGCATAGCTCAGTCTCCAAAAGCTAAACTGAACAAGTACGTTTTCAGTCTGGACTTAAATATTGAGACTGTGTCAGGGTCCCGAACATTAACTGGAAGATTATTCCACAGTTTGGGGGCTTTGTAGGAAAAAGCTCTTCCCCCCCATTGTAGTCTTCTGAATTTTAGGAACTATTAGAAAACCAGCATCCTGTGATCTGAGTGAACGTGGCGGTTCATAATAGGAAATAAGATCTTGCAGGTTCTCCGGTGCGAGAGCGTGCAGGGTTTTATACGTCAGTAATAGAATTTTATAGTCGATACGGAATTTAACAGGAAGCCAGTGTAGCGCTGATAAAACTGGACTGATGTGATTGAATGTCCTGGTTTTAGTTAGTACTCTAGCTGCAGCGTTCTGAACTAACTGAAGTTTATTCAGGTTCCTGCTGGAGCATCCTGACAATAATGCATTACAGTAATCTAGCCTTGAGGTTATAAAGACATGTACTAACTTTTCAGCATCAGACACAGATAACACATTTCTTAACTTTGAAATGTTTCGTAGGTGAAGAAACGCTGTTCTTGTAATATTACCTACGTGTTGATTAAATGTCAGATCTGAGTCAATCACACCGAGATTTATAACTACTGAACCAGGAACTACAGAGAAATCAGCAAGACTTAACATTAAATCTGAACATTTAGTCCGAGCAGCCTTTGGGTCGAGGAGGAGAACTTCCGTTTTATCTGGGTTCAAAAGAAGGAAGTTCTGTAGCATCCAAAGTCTAATATTAAATAATATCTTCTTTATTCTGGATTTATCGTCTGGTTTGGCTGATATGTACAGCTGTGTGTCATCGGCATAACAGTGGAAACTAATTCCGTGTCTATTTATAACTGAGCCTAATGGTAGCATATATAGTGTAAATAACAGAGGACCTAAAACAGAACCTTGTGGAACTCCATATTTCACTTTTGTAGCGTTAGACGATACATTATTTATCTTTACAAACTGAAAGCGATTACTGGGGTAAGATGTGAACCAGGATAACGCTGTTCCTGTGATTCCAACCACATTTTCTAGCCTGTCCAAGAGAATAGTGTGATCTATAGTGTCAAAAGCTGCACTTAGATCTAGTAACACCAGCAGAGATACGTGGTCCTGATCAGAGGCAAGAAGAAGATCATTTGTTATCTTAACTAAAGCTGTCTCTGTACTGTGATGTGGCCTAAAACCAGATTGGAATTTTTCACATATGTTGTTCTTATGTAGATGAGAACAGAGTTGTTGAGCTAAAGCCTTTTCTAAAATCTTAGAGATAAAAGGTAAATTGGAAATCGGTCTATAACTGGACAGTTCTCTGGGGTCAAGATTTGGTTTCTTTATCAAGGGTTTTATCACAGCTAGTTTAAAAGACTTAGGTACATGACCCAGACTAAGAGAAGAGTTGATGATAGTTAAGGTTTAATAATAGCTGGTAATACTTGTTTCAATAGGCTTGTTGGAATCATATCAAGTGTGCATGTAGCAGAATTTGAAGAAGAGATAAGTTTTTCTAGTTCTGACTGCTGAAGTGGACAGAATGTTTCTAGTCTTTCTTCTAAAATCACATTTTGTGCTGTCTCAGCCAAACCGGATGAAGGATAGGTTACTGGTGTCAGTTGAACATTTTGTCTAATATTCTCGATTTTGCTGTTGAAAAAGTCCATGAAGTCATTGCTGCTGTAGTCGGCGGGACAGTCAGTGGAGAAGGTGTATATTGAATACTGATATTGATATTGAGACTGGGTTAGTACTGGCCTCTTAAATGGACTGTGGATTAGATTAGCGTTAGCTGCGGCACTGTTCCCCTGGTTTGTCAAGCTCACGTGTTCAGATTTCAGTCACCGTTTAACTTGCTGGACATTTTAAACTTTTGTGCTCTGATCTTCATCTTCATCATCCATCCTCAGGGCAATGCCAGCCCTCTGCTCAGCTTCTTCATGTTGTGATTCAAAACATGCAGTGTTACTTGTTAGCGCAGTGCTACACACATAATGTGCAATGTGGCGTGAGCCATCTTCCTGTCTGAGTTATTAAAGGGCCCATATCATCGAAAAGCATAATCCATTTTGTTTTAAATACAGCAGGTTTGTTAAAGCTTCACTATTCGGCACCGAGTTCTCTCATGGAGCCGCAAAAACAGACCATTTTGAACATGTTGTTGTTTGTGATGTCATAAAGACTAATTCTTTTCATAGATTTATCTTTTTGGACTACAGCAGTTTGGCGCCGCCTGCTCACACTGAAGTAGTACGTAGCTTTCCAGAGTGCACTGCTTCTTGAATAAGGAACAGTAGTACAGGACAGCCAGTCAGAACAGAGCTCATTTGCATATCATCAGCCTTAAAGGCACAGTCACAAACACAGCCTGTTTGATTCAGAAGGGCTGGGAAATTGGCATGTAAAAAGATTTTTCATTGTTTTATTTCATTTTGTTTTATTTATTAATGTTTTCTATCATTATTGTTACACCTTTATTATTAATTTTTTTTTTTTAAAACCAAACAGGTGTTAAAAGAGAAAAAAACAAAAGCACATAAAATGTAAGACATGGGCCTAAGCTTCTATCTTTCAGTAGTTGTTTCAGATACATTTTATATTAGAAGTCACTCTCCCAGATTGTGTCTTAAAGGGGAATTCCACTAATATCTCTAAATCCTCAGTATGTAAGAAAACTTTCTCTGTCCTGCATGAATTGTAAACATATTTAGCCTAAAACTATCAGAAGACAGTGTCAAGCAGTTCATTCATAACTAATACATATAATAACTTACTGTAAGGAGCTTTTAGAGGTGGACGTCTGGTTCTATTCACCTCCACTGTGAACAGATCTGACTTGATTTTTTTTATATAGAAATGACTCTGAATGACTAATAGAATATAAACACTCCAGCAGCACTGCTGTGTCTGATCACACCAACACTACACACACTAACACACCAAAACCATGTCAGTGTCAATGCAGTGCTGAGAATGATCCACCACCCTAACAGTGCTGTTCTGTGGGGGTCCTGTGGGGGTCCTGATCATTAAAGAATCAGATGAACTACAGTTTGCAAGTGTAGCTCCTATATGGTCAGTAGAGCTGATAAACTGAATGGTGCTTGTAGATACAAGGAGATTAATGTTGATTTTTTTAACCCTTTCCAAGCTTCTCCTTCTCCTAAACAACCCAGTATTATTATCAGTTCTCATCTAATACCTGCTTTGACTGCTCAGTACTTCATTAAGATAAATCAAGATTTGCTGCTGAAGGAACTGAACACATTCATACAATGTCTGGGGCGTCCAGGAGAAATCTGGAACCTAACTTTGTTCTTCAAACTGTATCAAGATCTGATCTACTTCTCTCACAATAACATATTCATGTTACTTTGTATTGTATGTATGATTATTTACATCTGTTCTAATCAGATCTGCTGTTCTTACTGGTGAACGTACGCTTACTGATCAGATAAAGGTTTTTAAACTATCAGCTCAGGGGACAGAGTTAATGTAATATTTATTTCTCTCCCAGTAGCCAGGGGCTTTCTAAAAACAGTTAGTAATGCATCAGAAGAAAATGCATTCAATTAATTCTAAAGGGAGAAAAAAACATCAACAAAATAACATTTAATGCTACTTGCATAAAAGATTAAAACTAATAAAGTGTATAAAAGGTTCTTAGCTCTAACACTGTGTTCTTTATATAAAAAGTGCTACATTATTTTTATACTATATATAAAAAGCACTAATGTTGGATTATATATGACATGCTTTTACTTCCTATAACAGTTGGTGAGAGGAAACAAATAAATCAAATTAATTCTAAAGAGAGAAAAAAACACTGAATGATAGACACACACGCACACACATTGATCCCTATGTATTTGCGTTATTGATTTCCATTGCATAATACCTTTAAGGCTACCTTTTGTTATGTTGATTACATTTCACGTTTTTTTTAAATATCTTTCCCCATTGTTTGCTTATTCGTTTTGTTTCTTTGTTTATCTGTTAGTTTTTTTTCTTCATATTTGTTTGTAAATGTATGTATATTTTTGCCCATATCCTCTCTCATGAATAATACATTATAAATAAAAATAAAATGTAAATAGTCCTCCAATGAGGAAAACAACACTGAATGCTTCTTGAGTTAAAAAAAACTTACATTAAAACTAATAAATAACGCAAGTTTATAAATGTTTCATAGTGCCAGAGCTGTGTTCTGCGCATGCGCAGTCATTAGCCCAGTTCGGCTCTTCGGCTCTGTCAGCTGGGCTCAGGGTTGCTCCGTGTGCCATATTGTCCATCAGCGAGCAAAACAGCTCATTTTTACGATTTGGTATAGGAGGAGACTGTCGCCCCGATCGAGGAGAGCACCTTCCAGCGGCCTGCTTTCACCAGAGAGGTCAAGGTGGCGGCGTTTAATTCAGTCTCTTCGTTAAATCGTAAAGGGGAGCCGGTCCTGCTACCGGCTAAGCTATGCTAACTTTAGCCGTTCAATAAACAGCGTTAGCTGCGGGCTATCAGTCCAGTTAGCGTTAGCACGTCAGCTGTATCTCTATAGCACATTAGCGATTACATAGCCAGATAACTGGACTGATAGAGCATTAGCTACACAGCTAACGGGCTCTGCTCTTTCCGTCTAGCGTTACCGGCTGAAGTGCGAACAGCCGCAAACGTAACTTCCAGTCAGCCTCGCTGTGTGCCATGCTAACCCGTTGCCGGATAGTTCTCAGGCAAGACTTTGCGTCAGCTTTCTGAAGCTACGTCTAACAGCAGAGGAGGTGATTTTTTTTCCTTTTTATAAATAATTACCCGTTCCACCTTAAATAGTGCAGCGGTTGTTACACAGCACGTACGAGCGCCTAACTGTAACTGCTGCACAATTTAAGGTGGATCGTGAAAGCCTCGTTCTTGCTAGCTGGAAATCAGAGCACTGGGTTTCATTCCGTCCTGTAAGGTGTATAATGTGCCAGTTTAGGTGCTGTTTGGCGTAGCTGGAGCTGGAAGGAGTTAACTGGAAACTGTTTGGCCTACAACTGCCTCGTTTTCCGAGCTGTGAGTTTGCTCTGGTTTTGCCCCAAAACATGCTGCTAGGCTTGTGTAATATCGTTCGTGTTGGAGACGATTTGGTTCTAACTGCATCAGGGGAAAAAAAAACCTTTCAGGATCTATTTACTCCACGTGTGTATGTGGTACAGTGACCCTGAAGATCCCATGTGCTGTGGATGATGCAGAACGGGTGGTTAGGTTTTCTTCTACACGCTATAGGTTCTTTGGTAAAAGGACTGAAACTGGGTTATGTTCTTCAGACTGATGGAGAATGTGTTGTAGATGGTTCTGTGTAGAAGTTTTAATTCTACACAGTAGAGCTGCAACTAAACTATTTGTGCAAGTCGAATAATTTGTTGATTATTAAAACGATCAGTCGACTATTCAGTTTATTAATCGCACGAGTATTCAGACATTTTTTTTCTTGTCTGATATGTACAAAAGATATGTACAGTTCATATTTGTTCTTGAGTCTAGAATCCAGTGTATGTATTGAAATGTCCATTGAAATGGGTTCTAAATAAATGTTGACCACTCTGTATGCCCAGTTTCAGAGTAATGGAGCTCAAACAAACCCATTGTGATTCACAGTATCAAATTCACAGGTGTTCTCTAAACTTGTGCACTCGGCAGTAACACGTACTCCAACCCATAATGTCAACACTGATGACTACAAAGCAGCAATTGAGATTTAAATGTGTGTGTGTGTGTGTGTGTGTGTGTGTGTGTGTGTATATATATGTGTATATATATATATATATATATATATATATACACTAAAATAAAGGCATTAAAATACCTTTAAGGCTACCTTTTATGTTGATTACATTTCATGTTTTTTTTAAATATCTTTCCCCATTGTTTGCTTATTCGTTTTGTTTCTTTGTTTATCTGTTAGTTTTTTTTCTTCATATTTGTTTGTAAATGTATGTATATTTTTGCCCATATCCTCTCTCATGAATAATACATTATAAATAAAAATAAAATGTAAATAGTCCTCCAATGAGGAAAACAACACTGAATGCTTCTTGAGTTAAAAAAAAACTTACATTAAAACTAATAAATAACGCAAGTTTATAAATGTTTCATAGTGCCAGAGCTGTTTTCTGCGCATGCGCAGTCATTAGCCCAGTTCGGCTCTTCGGCTCTGTCAGCTGGGCTCAGGGTTGCTCCGTGTGCCATATTGTCCATCAGCGAGCAAAACAGCTCATTTTTACGATTTTGAGATTTTTTAGATTTTGCTGTTCACACTAGAGATGGACTGATCAGCTTTTTGAGGCCGATCCCGATCGCTGATCACCTTTCAGCACAATCGGCCGATAGCTGATAACGATCGAGGGCGGGGCTATATGACACAGCAGGGCTACATGTAGTTATTAGTGTAAGCAAGTCATGAAACATGATCTACACTGATTTATTACCATTTTAAATGAGCTCATATGAAACAGCATCATATTTTAAACTAAATTAAGAGTAAATAAACAAAGTAGATCAAACAAATATCCCCAATACTGCAATCATTACATTTAGACCCTTAATTTAAAACTAAAAAACTGCAGTCATTAAACTCAGACTCTGTTATTTTAAACTAAATCTGTAATCATTAAATGTAGATCTTAAATTGCTGCTGCTGTTCTGTTCGTTACCGGTCAGATCTGGTCTGCACGGGTTGCTGGGTTATTAGTTTTGTGTTAGCTGTGTGTGTTAGCTCTGCTGTTACTGATACTGTGTTCAGCTGTGTGCAGTGCTGTATCAGATTAGTAGAGTTAAATGTCTTTGTTTTGGTTCCCATGAGACAGGCTGATTTTACGACTTTTACAAAACGCTCTGGATCACATACGGTAACGAACTGCCAGACAGACAGCACATGCCATGAACGCAGACTGTTTTTGTGAGGCTGCTGTTTTAGTCAGTCTGTAATTCCACCTTGCGGTTCAGACAGGAATTGCAACCTGACCGGAGGAGGTTTCAACAAACGCTAGCTGGAAATTAAGCTCATTTGTTTAACGCCACTGATCGGCTCTCGGGATCGACTAAACTGGAGAAATATCGTCTGATCACATATCTTGATTAAGAATCAGCCGATACCGATACATAGCCGATCGATCTTTCCATCTCTAGTTAACACACCACTATATAAACAGGTTTGCCAATGTATACAATAGCATTGCGCCCTTGTACTGTTTGTTAATGTTAGAGTATAGCTGAAAATGGATTACAACACTGACATCTAGTGGTCAGAGGTTTAGTGGTCAGAATTTTCGACTGCATAAAGAACGCAAGAATCTGGGCTAAATACGCTAAACGTCTGTTTCCAGTGATAAAATATCATCAGGCAGGTTAACAGTTTACTGAGCTGCTTTCTAGCTTTGCAAGAGAAACTAACACTCTTACTGCTTCTGTTAGCGCTGAACGGCAGTTATGATTCAGCTAATGTTAGCACAATACCAGTGTTAGCTAGCAAGATGGCTAAAATTCAGTCACCGTATGAATATACCTGTAACGCTGTTCGGTATCGCTTGTGTTCTGTAAGTATGACATTAACAGTTACTTGCGTATCGATTTACAGAAAAGCTGTAGCAGAAAAGCTGAAGGTGTCGGTTGAGAAAAGGGACGAACGACACAGAGCAGTAACCAATTTTATTGTTATATTTATAAAGCATTGCATAGCTTTATAGTTTAAGAATAAGTAATGCTAATGTTTAGTTTTTAATAAAGCAGCACAAAGATGCTCATTGTTTGTTTGAACAAGATCTAAATACAAAAATAAAATGGTGACAGTATGAGACTGAGATTACTCATGGTTTCTGTTAAACAAGTACATGTTAAACTGTTAAACAAGTACAACAAGTCAGCTCGGATACAGAACATAAAAAAATCTTCATATGCATAAAAGAAACACGACATGCCCGTCAAATCAGCAATCCTCTAGATCAGGGGGCCAGATTGGACAATATCAAAATACTAATACAAGGACTGTTCTCTCTTTCCAAAAGTATTATTCATACATACACATAAATATATATATATGTATATATATATAATACACTGTATTCAAAATATAAAAAAACACAAATGTACAGAATAATAATTACTAACTAATTAATTTTATTTTTCTGTCATTGCAGCAGTAAAATGTTACAATGCACTAAAGATTTTTTGTCCTGTAACCCCTGGAAACGCAAGCACGTGATATTATTGGACGGCGCAAGGAGCACCATTGTTAACATGTGGCTTGCTGAAGAGGGAAGGTGCGTTTGCGATGGAGCAGTGTAAATGCAGCGTTAGCGCTTTTCACGTAGCCATCATTACATGCTGTTTTGTAAATTTAGGAGTAGAACTAAGATTTTCTTAGATAGAAATTAAATGGTTATTAGTTTTGTGTTAGCTGTGTGTACTAGCTCTGCTGTTTGCTGATACTCACTGTATTCAGCTGCGTGATGTACTCTGAAAGGCCTGTCTTTGGTGCCCCCACGAGACACGTTGATTTTACAAATAAAAAAAAGTTCTGGATGAGTCTGCATCACATGCAGTAAACACTGCCAGACGGACAACATTCTTTTCTATCAGCACATGCTTTTCTCGTGAGGCCGCTGCTTTAGTCAGTCTGTGGAAAACGAAAAGATATGTATTTGAACCTAGTGGTTCAGATAGGAGGGCTCATGGAGGGCTCCACTAGCTGGAAATGCTGAAATAAGGCTCATTAATTTAATGCCATCGATCAGCTCTTGGAATCGGCTAAACTGGAGAAATATCTGCTGATCGCTGATCACGTATTTCAAATAAAAATTGGCCGATACCTATACATAGCTGCTCGATCCTTCCATTTCTAATAGAAATGCTCCAAAATCTCTTGTAATAAAAACTCTTTGCATGTAAAGTTAATATGTTTGGCTTCTCCTGTCAAGATCACGTTTCTTATTTATCTTCTCAGGTGGCAGAATATGCAGAAAAATATCATAAGTTGTCAATATTAAAATATGTTGGACTGCTTGGTTCAAATTGTAAATTAAATTGAGAGAAAAAGCTTAAAAATCGCAATACCCAATAGAAAACTATTGACGCAGTGTCGTCCAGCTCTAGCTTACAGGTCTGTCTAGGGCAGGAGCAGGTCAGCGGCACATTAAGAACGTGGTTATCTAGAACTATACACTCAATCACTCTGGCTGTGGTTCTTTAGCTCTCTGGCTGTTTCTGCTGCTGTTCTGTTTGTACCGGTCAGATCTGGTCTGTAGGTGTTCTGGGTTGTTAGTTTTGTGTTAGCTGTGTGTGTAGCTCTGCTGTTTACTGATACTCACTGTGTTCAGCTGTGTGGTGTCTCTGAAGTGTCATATCAGATTAGTAGTGTTAAATGTCCTGGTTCTCCCACAAGACATGCTGATTTTACAGAACGCCCTAGTGGTGTAAGAAAATATTGAATATCGCAATGTTATGTTTAGTGATAGTTAAAATACACAATAAATACTCAGATTCCTCATTGTGTGTTGTGTTTAAGCCTCTGACCACTAGATGGCAGTGTTGTAATCCATTTTCAGCTCCACTCCAACATTAACAAGCAGCACAAGGGTGCAGTGCTATTGTAAACATTGATAAACCTGTTCATACAGTGGTGTGTTTTAATAGTAGGATCGCAATATATCACCTAGCTTGCAATGTCGTGATATATTGTATCTCCAGGTTCTTGCCAATACACAACTCTAGAATGCTGCTGCTTTAATCAGTCTGTGGGAAATGTAAGGGTATGTATTTCCACCTAGTGGTTCAGATAGGAAGCGCAGGGACCTGGCAGGAGGGGGTTTCATGTAGGGCTCCTCTCCCTGGTTGAAGCGCTAGCTGGACAGAAATTAGGCTTGTTGTTTAACACCATCGTTCGACTTTTGGGATCGGCTCAATTGGAGAAATATCGGCCGATCACATATTTTAATTAATCACAGCCGATTGAACGTTGCATCTCTAATATTGATGTCCAGAGTCTCTGTTGCTGCATTGGCTGATGTTGCTGAGATCATGTTGGCTGCTGATGGCTTGTGCCGGTCATTACTAAACCGTCATAATTCATATTTCAGTACTGAAGTACTAGGATCTGTAGCTTGATGCCAATATCAAACATTCTGGTACTGCATGCTAGTGAGTACCAGCCCACTTTGAGCTGTGGTGCTATAATTATAATTAGAACTACATTTAATTAGGAAAGTTATTTTTGTGTTATATTCCAGCTGTATGTTATATAAGACCACCAGTGTGTCTATACTCACTGCCTTCAGCCTGAAATGTACCTCTGATTTAAATGTTCAGTGTATTAATTCAAAGGAAGTAATTCTGCTGTGTTTTCTTGCATCTGTTCAGAGGTCACACCTTCACCTGTACCCCCCCCCCCAGCCTGCAGCGCTCCCCCCACTGTTCTCCGCTGATTCTCTGTGGCGGTAACAGACCATCCCCACCTCTGCCAAGCTGTCGGACATGTCGGGACCTGTGCCGAGTCGGGCCCGCGTCTACACGGAAGTGAACACGCACCGACCCCGGGAATACTGGGATTATGAGTCCCATGTGGTTGAGTGGGGGTATGTAAGGAATTCTGTATTAGTGACGAGTGTGCGCTGGCCTGAGGTCATAAACAACAGCCAAGGGAGTTTTAGTATTAGGGAGTGTGAGTGGATCAGACACAGCAGTGCTGCTGCTGGAGTGTTTAAACACTGTGTCCACTCACTGTCCACTCTATTAGACACTCCTACTACTTGCTGGTCCACCTTGTAGATGTAAAGTCAGAGACAGTAGCTCATCTGCTGCTGCACAGTTTGTGTTCCTCTAGTTTTTCATCAGTGGACACAGGACGCCGCCCACAGGACACTGCTGTCTGGATAGTTTTGGTTGGAGATGTTTAACCTCTTAACCGTACCCCCCTTTTTACCAATTTCCGCCTGAAAATACAAACCCAAATCTTGAAGCTTTTCACTGAAACACTGCATAAATTAGTGGAATTTTCAAGATGTAATGTTCCTGAAAAGCCTTCAAATTTGTACTAGAAGCACTAAAAGGCATTGAAATCAATCTGCAATGCTCCGAATATGCTGAAAACAACAAAAAAAACAGGCGCTTTTCTAATTTTTATTTTAAAATTTAAATTTTAGTGCCTACCAAAAATAGAGTTTATGTGTCCCCAGACTTTTTCCTTTAGAAAAGTGTTTCTGCATGTGCCTACAGTCACCAGAAAAAAAGTTGATTTCTTTTACTGATTTGAAGTTATTCAAGCTGGAGTAGAGAGTGAACAGGGGGTCCCCCCCACTGGTCTATTGGGGTGTCCAAGGTCCCCCAACCTCCCCAAAATGAAAACAGCTGATTTTACTGCAAAAAAAATATGTATATATGTTATATTCTTTTAACCCCCACATCTAAAAATGTGTTTATTCACTTTCCTTGACAAAATAATGTCATGTATGATTTTTAGGCCATTTTTACCATATTTTACATGTTTTTTATAAGTCCATAACTAAATTATCTTCTTGAAAAAAACTCAGTTTATATCCTCAGACTGTACTTTTATTTTGGTATCGTTTGGAGCTGTTTATCTGGTGTAAAACTCTCTCTGCTGCCCGATTTCAGTGATCACCGCCGCTACTCTTCCTTTTGAGCTCTACTAATCACTCTTAAACATCATAAAATATCGTTTTCTTTGGTTTGGGACTTTGTTTAGGGTTCATAGTTAATGTTTTGATCGTTGTTTTGTGTCTGTGTATCTCCTGCGTGGCGAGCTTCCTCTCTGCGCTCTGCGCACTGAAAGCGCGCTGAGTCTCAAAAACCCACCCGTTTTTCTAACCCACCCACCTTCTCTGTTACGCGTCCAGATATCTCCGCACCTGATTGGTCCACAGACTTGGTTGACACGTTTTTGGAAAGAGGAGGGGCGGGACTATTAGTGGCGAAAATGCGGATTTCGAACTGTAAGATAAATGATTAATTTTTTAATTCAAAGGCTTTTGTTATGACCTGTCGAATCTCCGGAGTACTCCTTCCACAAAATGGCGGATTATTAACGATCGGATTGATGGAAAAACACAAGTTTGGTCTCGTTTTGAAGCTGAAACTCAGAGGTACGTGGCTGGTCTGTCTGGTTTTGGTGGTGTGTCCCTGTGGCGGCTGAGAGCCTTTACGCGTGGGAGAAAATCAGAAGTAGTGGCGGCGCTAGGGGGCGTATTACTGTTCGGAAAAGCTATTCTTTATTTTTTATTTAAATACTGCTACATTTCAGAGTATAATAGCTTAAACCATCGTAATCCTGAGGGTCTCCCTGTTCGTTTGATGTGTAATATGTCCAGATTGGCCAAAAGATGGCTTTACGAAAAATAAAAATGTTCGTAGGGTACCTAATATTTTGTCATACTAACGCTAGTTTTTGACCAAAATATTTATTTTCTGAATGACAATTCATATGGTACCTTGATTGTCCTTGGTGGTACTGTAGATCTTCAGATATATCCTTAAATATACTTATTTTTGAGTAAGTGGTTAAGTGGTTAAACCCTCCAGCAGCAACAATTCTGTGTCCACTCATACCAGCACAACACACACTAAAGCCTTATAAAATTGTCTGAGTGAAGAAACGGTGAGCTGGTTGTAGCTGACCTGTGTCCACTGAGATATATATATATATGTATATACAGGGGTTGGACAATGAAACTGAAACACCTGTCGTTTTAGTGTGGGAGGTTTCATGGCTAAATTGGACCAGTCTGGTGTTCAATCTTCATTAATTACACATTACACCAGTAAGAGCAGAGTGTGAAGTTCAGTTAGCAAATATTACAATAACACAACATTATGGGAACATACCAGAGTTCAAAAGAGGACAAATTGTTGGTGCACGTCTTGCTGGTGCATCTGTGACCAAGACAGCAAGTCTTTGTCATGTATCAAGAACCACGGTATCCAGGGTAACGTCAGCATACCACCAAGAAGAACCAACCACATCCACCAGGATTAACTGTGGACGCGAGAGGAAGCTGTCTGAAAGGGATGTTGGGGTTCTAACCCGGATTGTATCCAAAAACATCCTTGTATCCTGAACTGTCCGTCAGGAGCGCCACAGGGTCAATATACACGGCCGGGCTGCTATAGCCAAACCTTTGGTCACTCGTGCCAAACATCGGTTTCAATGGTGCAAGGAGCGCAAATCTTGGTCTGTGGACAATGTGAAACATGTATTGTTCTCTGATGATCCACCTTTACTGTTTTCCCCACATCCGGGAGAGTTACAGTGTGGAGAAGCCCCAAAGAAGCGTACCACCCAGACTGTTGCATGCCCAGAGTGAAGCATGGGAGTGGATCAGTGATGGTTTGGCCCAATACTTGTGCTAGATGGGCGCGTCACTGCCAAGGACTACTGAACCATTCTGGAGGACCATGTGCATCCAATGGTTCAAACATTGTGTCCTGAAGGCTGGTGCCGTGTATCAGGATGACAATGCACCAATACACACAGCAAGACTGGAGAAAGATGGTTTGATGAACATGAAAGTGAAGTTGAACATCTCCCATGGTCTGCACAGTCACCAGATCTAAATATTATTGATCCACTTTGGGGTGATTTGGAGGAGCGAGTCAGGAAACGTTTTCCTCCACCAGCATCACGTAGTGACCTGAACACTGTCCTGCAAGAAGAATGGTTTAAAATCCCTCTGACCACTGAGCAGGACTTGTATATGTCATTCCCAAGACCAACTGACGCTGTCTTGGCCGCAAAAGGAGGCCCTACACCATACTAATCAATTATTGTGGTCTAAAACCTGGTGTTTCAGTTTCATTGTCCAACCCCTGTATATATATATATATATGTGTGTGTGTGTGTATATATGTATTTATATGTATTTGTTTATATGTATATGTGTGTATATGTAGCCTCAAAACATATCATTGTGTTTTGTTTGGGTTTTTTCCTAAATAAACGAATTACTGAACTGGAACGCTGGGTTTTACCTGTGTACCTTCCAGGTGTGACAGCTGTGTTTGGGTTTTCGAGAGTAGCTCAAAAGAAGTAAGGTCACTGATTATAACCTGGTAAAAGTAACGAGTAGTTAAAGTATGAACTGACTTTAGTTCCTCTGTTAATTGAAACCATACAAAATGTCTTTTGCTTCGTAGAAATCAAGACGATTTCCAGCTGGTTCGGAAACTCGGACGTGGAAAGTACAGTGAGGTGTTTGAGGCGATCAACATCACGAACAACGAGAAGGTGGTGGTGAAGATTCTCAAGGTGAGTGCAGTGAGATGCAGCCTGTTATGAAGAGGCTGGCTTAAAAACGAGTTTGTGAATGTTGTGAATTCTTTTCTTCAGCCTGTGAAAAAGAAAAAAATAAAGCGTGAGATAAAGATCCTGGAGAACCTGCGAGGAGGCCCTAATATCATCTCCCTCATAGATATCGTCAAGGACCCTGTGGTGAGTATGTGTTTCTGGGACTTGTATAAGACATCTACTCCAGCTTCTCCTTCTCCTAAACAACCCAGTATTATTATCAGTTCTCATCTAATACCTGCTTTGACTGCTCAGTACTTCATTAAGATAAATCAAGATTTGCTGCTGAAGGAACTGAACACATTCATACAATGTCTGGGGCGTCCAGGAGAAATCTGGAACCTAACTTTGTTCTTCAAACTGTATCAAGATCTGATCTACTTCTATCACAATAACATATTCATGTTACTTTGTATTGTATGTAGGATTATTTACATCTGTTCTAATCAGATCTGCTGTTCTTACTGGTGAACACACACCATTGATGATGTAATGTTTCTTTTATTCTGCAGTCCCGGACTCCAGCCTTGGTTTTTGAACATGTGAACAACATAGACTTTAAGGTAAACTAATGAAATGTGATTTAATTTCAAACCTCCAGTGATGTCACTCGCTGCACCTGATAAACTACAGTCTTTCACATTACTGCCACTACTGGCACTTAAACCCAGTATTGATATCGGCCTATTCATGCTATTTTCCATGACGACACTGGGGGGCATCTTTGTTTACTTTGTGTTAGAACTTCCAGTGCGAGCGCGGATACATTGACACTGATTACAAGCAAAACAACAACAAACATATAAAACGACCAGCATAACATGCTCAGTTAGAGGGAGTCAGTAATTGGAAGATGAGAAAAACTTGTCTTGAACAACAGAGTTACAAACACAGCACATAAAGATCAGAGTGTTGGGGGGCCGCCTTCCAAAGAAGACCACCTGCGTCTCTGACTGAAGCTCTAAATTTAAAACATCCACCCAAACCTCCGTATGTCTGCTCTTACCATTCTGTGGAGGAGAACCAGCACCAGAGCTTCCTTATCCAGAGAAATGTCTCGCTTATGAAGCTCCGAGGAAGCAGACGTGTCGGTGCTGGTGAGTCTATCAGTTCAGTAACTGTTTTCTGATCAGTGTCCACCGCGCTAGGCTATCTGGACTGTAACTAACACCCCACACAGAGTGGCTCGGGCAGCTGGCTGGACTTGGGTTTAACCGGCTTTCAGAAATATAAACTCACCGTCTGTGTGTAGGAGGACACGCCCACCTTCCCACTGTGCAGGTACTGATACGCTTCAGTACTTTTATAGTTTTTCATTACTGAACCGTCTACACCTTCTGAGAGTACAGAGTAATAAAACATGTCTCCATCAGTAACCTCAGACCACCTTCTCATATCACCCACCCACTGTGTTATTAACCTCAGACCACCTTCTTATATCACCCACCCACTGTGTTATTAACCTCAGACCACCTTCTCATATCATCCACCCACTGTGTTATTAACCTCAGACCACCTTCTCATATCATCCACCCACTGTGTTATTAACCTCAGACCACCTTCTTATATCACCCACCCACTGTGTTATTAACCTCAGACCACCTTCTCATATCATCCACCCACTGTGTTATTAACCTCAGACCACCTTCTTATATCACCCACCCACTGTGTTATTAACCTCAGACCACCTTCTCATATCACCCACCCACTGTGTTATTAACCTCAGACCACCTTCTCATATCATCCACCCACTGTGTTATTAACTTCAGACCACCTTCTAATATCATCCACCCACTGTGTTATTAACCTCAGACCACCTTCTCATATCACCCACCCACTGTGTTATTAACCTCAGACCACCTTCTCATATCATCCACCCACTGTGTTATTAACCTCAGACCACCTTCTCATATCACCCACCCACTGTGTTATTAACCTCAGACCACCTTCTCATATCATCCACCCACTGTGTTAATAATCTCAAACCACCTTCTCATATCACCCACCCACTGTGTTATTAACCTCAGACCACCTTCTCATATCACCCACTGTGTTATTAACCTCAGACCACCTTCTCATATCACCCACCCACTGTGTTATTAACCTCAGACCACCTTCTCATATCATCCACCCACTGTGTTATTAACCTCAGACCACCTTCTCATATCACCCACCCACTGTGTTATTAACCTCAGACCACCTTCTCATATCATCCACCCACTGTGTTATAATCTCAAACCACCTTCTCATATCACCCACCCACTGTGTTATTAACCTCAGACCACCTTCTCATATCACCCACTGTGTTATTAACCTCAGACCACCTTCTCATATCACCCACCCACTGTGTTAATAATCTCGGAGGAGACAGTGTTGTCCCATTAGAACTTCTTACTGTCTCTCTGGTCTCCTCCCATATAACTGTATTCATTTTGGTGAGCTGAGCGGAAGTTCTAACACAAAGACTGAACAAACACACGCTTGAAATTGGGTGTGGCCAAATACGGTGAATACTTGAAGGGGAATTCTACTATTTTTTTTCTGTTTCTGTGTGATTCAGGCCTTGAGGTTTAAACAATCTTTTAAAGAGATTACATGTGAAGTAGTTTACTGCAGACAAACTTACATACTCAGATGTTTTTACAGCGGAGGTAATCAGTGGTCCCAGGACGCCGCCCGCAGGACACTGTTGTCTGGATAGTTTTGGTTGGTGGACAGTTCTTAGTCCAGCAGTGACACTGCTGTGTCTGATCCACTCACACCAGCACAACACATTCACACAAACACACCACCACTATGTCAGTGTAACTGCAGTGCTGAGAATGAGTGCTCACCTCCCTAATAGTATCTGCTCTGTGGTGGTCCTGTGGGGGTCCTGATCATTAAAGAACAGAGTAATAAAGTATACAGAGAATCAGATGAACTACAGTCTGTAAGTGGAGCTCCTGTATGGTCAGTGGAGCTGATAGTTATAGCTGGTAGAATTAGTTGATTAAGAAATTTTGAAGTGGTGTATTGAAAGTTTTCATGTACTGATTATGTAATCCTGTCATCCTCCTCTTTTCCCTTTAATGAAATGCTCTTCTCTTATCTTTTCCTCTTCTCAGCAACTGTATCAGACACTGACAGACTATGATATCCGGTTCTACATGTATGAAATCCTGAAGGTAACCATTTGTTCTGAGACTATAGAGTTGATTCTATATTATTATATTTACTATATATTACTGTATTACTATATGTCAGTTTAGTATGTGGTTGATCTGTCGCGGTTCTCTGTCTGCAGGCTCTGGATTACTGCCACAGTATGGGGATTATGCACCGGGACGTGAAACCACACAACGTTATGATTGATCATGAACACAGGAAGGTAACTGATTAACGAGACATTTATTCATTCAGGTGGACTGGAGTCTGAGCTGTTGTGATGTAGTCCACAGCTAAGGGGGGCTTTTAGAGATTCTTGATGCTTCTTTTAAGTGTTCTCTATTAGGTCTATGCGATTATGGCCAAAATCACTGTTTTATGTCTGTCAATATCGATAATTATCACAAATGTCAAATTTTATATATATATATATATATATATATATATATATATATATATATATATATATATATATATATATATATATGTGTGTGTGTTTATTTATTTAGCTATTTGTAGCAATTTTGCATGGTTAATTTTTTTTTTTAATAATTTGATTTTAATTTTAACCTTTAGCACATCCACATTTAACACACATGTTCCGTGAAACACCCATATACACACACACACAATATGGCCAAAATTTATATTGTGATATATTCCTTTATTCTGGTCGATGCGGTATAATTCCGATATCGATATAAATAATTTGAAGGCCTCAGAAGTGTGTATCTGCTTTATCAATATAGATAACTTTGACTTTAGTTTATTTAACTTTGCCTCATAACACAGCGGTAAATCGTACTATACATTCATATACTACTGCCACCGTCAGGTGAAAAGAAAAATACTCTGTTCACACTCCTTATACTCTGTTCACACTCCTTATACTCTGTTCACACTCCTTATACTCTGTTCACATCCTTATACTCTGTTCACACTCCTTATACTCTGTTCACACTCCTTATACTCTGTTCACAACTCCTTATACTCTGTTCACACTCCTTATACTCTGTTCTCACACTCCTTATACTCTGTTCACACTCCTTATACTGTTCACACTCCTTATACTCTGTTCACACTCCTCATACTCTGTTCACCTCCTCATACTCTGTTCACACTCCTTATACTCTGTCACACTCCTTATACTCTGTTCACACTCCTCATACTCTGTTCATACTCCTCATACTGTTCACACTCCTCATACTCTGTTCACACTCCTCATACTCTGTTCACACTCCTCATACTCTGTTCACACTCCTTATACTCTGTTCACACTCCTCATACTCTGTTCACACTCCTTATACTCTGTTCACACTCCTTATACTCTGTTCACACTCCTTATACTCTGTTCACACTCCTCATACTCTGTTCACACTCCTCATACTCTGTTCACACTCCTTATACTCTGTTCACACTCCTCATACTCTGTTCACACTCCTTATACTCTGTTCACACTCCTTATACTGTTCACACTCCTTATACTCTGTTCACACTCCTCATACTCTGTTCACACTCCTTATACTCTGTTCACACTCCTTATACTCTGTTCACACTCCTTATACTCTGTTCACACTCCTTATACTCTGTTCACACTCCTTATACTCTGTTCACACTCCTTATACTCTGTTCACACTCCTCATACTCTGTTCACACTCCTTATACTCTGTTCACACTCCTTATACTCTGTTCACACTCCTTATACTCTGTTCACACTCCTCATACTCTGTTCACACTCCTCATACTCTGTTCACACTCCTCATACTCTGTTCACACTCCTCATACTCTGTTCACACTCCTTATACTCTGTTCACACTCCTCATACTCTGTTCACACTCCTCATACTCTGTTCACACTCCTCATACTCTGTTCACACTCCTCATACTCTGTTCACACTCCTCATACTCTGTTCACACTCCTTATACTCTGTTCACACTCCTCATACTCTGTTCACACTCCTTATACTCTGTTCACACTCCTTATACTCTGTTCACACTCCTTATACTCTGTTCACACTCCTCATACTCTGTTCACACTCCTCATACTCTGTTCACACTCCTCATACTCTGTTCACACTCCTCATACTCTGTTCACACTCCTTATACTCTGTTCACACTCCTTATACTCTGTTCACACTCCTCATACTCTGTTCACACTCCTTATACTCTGTTCACACTCCTTATACTCTGTTCACACTCCTTATACTCTGTTCACACTCCTTATACTCTGTTCACACTCCTTATACTCTGTTCACACTCCTTATACTCTGTTCACACTCCTTATACTCTGTTCACACTCCTTATACTCTGTTCACACTCCTTATACTCTGTTCACACTCCTTATACTCTGTTCACACTCCTTATACTCTGTTCACACTCCTTATACTCTGTTCACACTCCTCATACTCTGTTCACACTCCTCATACTCTGTTCACACTCCTCATACTCTGTTCACACTCCTCATACTCTGTTCACACTCCTTATACTCTGTTCACACTCCTCATACTCTGTTCACACTCCTTATACTCTGTTCACACTCCTTATACTCTGTTCACACTCCTTATACTCTGTTCACACTCCTCATACTCTGTTCACACTCCTCATACTCTGTTCACACTCCTCATACTCTGTTCACACTCCTCATACTCTGTTCACACTCCTTATACTCTGTTCACACTCCTTATACTCTGTTCACACTCCTCATACTCTGTTCACACTCCTCATACTCTGTTCACACTCCTTATACTCTGTTCACACTCCTTATACTCTGTTCACACTCCTTATACTCTGTTTACACTCCTTATACTCTGTTCACACTCCTTATACTCTGTTCACACTCCTTATACTCTGTTCACACTCCTTATACTCTGTTCACACTCCTCATACTCTGTTCACACTCCTTATACTCTGATTCACCACTCCTTATACTCCCTGTTCACACTCCTCAT
>CM038714.1:7199084-7238280 GCA_021613375.1 Megaleporinus macrocephalus | reverse complement strand
TTTTTAATCATTGCAACCTGAGGACTGTCCTCCCCAAGTACCATCAGCACGTGAGCTTCCCGACGAGGGAGAACAACTTACTTGACCAAGTCTACAGCAACGTGAGGGGGGCCTACAGAGCTGTGCCTCGGCCACACTTCGGACAGTCCGATCACATCTCCGTCTTCCTCTACCCAGCATACAGACAACTCCTCAAGCGGTCACTTCCAGTGAGTAAAACTGTTAAAGTGTGGAATGAAGAAACTGATTCAGTGCTTCAGGACTGCTTTGACAGTACAAACTGGGATGTGTTTAGAACTGCTGCTGTGAGAGAGGATGGTTCTGTTGATCTAGAGGACTATGCTTCTGGGGTAACTGGTTACATCAGCAACTGCATTGAAACCATTGTCCCTTCAAAGCGCTGCATAAAGTACCCCAACCAAAAACCATGGATAAATGGTGAAGTTCGGTCCATGCTACGTGCTCGCCAGACTGCATTTCTCTCTGGCAACGCTGATGACTACAAAAGGTCTAGATACGACCTGCGTAGATCTATCAGAGAAGCTAAGAGACAGTACAGGCTGAAGCTGGAGGGCTACTACACCACAGAAGACTCCCGGCGCATGTGGCAAAGACTGCACCGTATCACCAACCATCAACAAACAAGCACGGCACTCACAACCAGCCATTCTGCATTGCCTGATGAGCTGAATGAGTTCTATGCTCGCTTCGATGTCTTCAACCTTGACCAACTGAAGGACATTGCGGCCAAGGAGAGCACACAGAACCCATCACTCATTGTAACAACAGTGGATGTGCGCAGGAACCTGATGAGAATCAACCCACGCAGAGCAGCAGGCCCAGACAACATCCCCGGGCGTGCGCTCAGGGTTTGCTCATCAGAACTGGCTGATGTGTTTGTAGACATATTCAATCTGTCACTCACGCAAGCTTTTGTGCCATCCTGTTTTAAGACCACCACCATCGTGCCCCTCCCAAAGAAAAGTAATGTGATATGCCTAAATGACTATCGCCCTGTTGCACTCACTTCAATCGTGATGAAGTGCTTCGAGAGGATAGTCATGACTCACATCCGGAAGACCATTCCCAACACTATAGATCCTTTACAGTTCGCATACCGCCGGAACCGGTCTACAGACGACGCAATCAACGCTACTCTTCACAAAGCCCTCACACACCTGGAGGGCAAGGACACATATGTCAGAATGCTCTTTATTGACTACAGTTCAGCATTCAACACGGTCATCCCACACAGACTCTCAGAAAAGCTCCTCACCCTCGGACTGACACCAGCCCTCTGCAACTGGGTGCTGAACTTTCTAACAGACAGACCCCAGTCAGTCAGAGTCGGCAGCTGCACATCCAGCACAAGAACAGTGAGCACAGGGGTCCCTCAAGGCTGTGTGCTGAGCCCCCTTCTGTACACGCTCTTCACATACGACTGCGTGGCCTCCCAGAACAACACCAGCATCATCAAATTTGCTGATGATACTACAGTCATTGGACTGATCACTGGTGGGGAAGAGACAGCGTACAGGAAGGAGGTGGCTGAGCTGGTGGCCTGGTGTCATGACAACAATCTTTCCTTGAATGCAGACAAGACCAAGGAAATGATTGTTGATCCAAGGAGGAAGCGAGAGCTACACACACCCCTGTACATAGGGGAGACTGAGGTAGAGAGGGTGAAAACCTTTAAGTTTCTTGGCATTCACATCAGTGAGGATCTCAGCTGGTCCCACAACACTCAGATCATCATCAGGAAGTCCCAGCAGCGACTGTACTTTCTGAGAAGGCTGAGAAAATTTGGTATGCCAACCAAAATTCTCAGCACCTTCTACAGGAGTATGATTGAGAGTGTTCTTACCAGCTCCATCATCGTCTGGTATGGAAACTCTACTGCTCAGGACAGAAAGGCTCTCCAGCGTGTGATCAAAACTGCACAGTCCATCTCAGGAGCAGCCTTCCCCTCACTACAGAACATCTACCACACCAGGGTCACCAGGAGGGCCCACAACATAATCAGGGACAGTACACACCCCCAGCACACACTCTTCACACGTTTACCTTCAGGCAGACGTTACAGGAGTGTGAAGTCCAGGACCACAAGACTGACAAACAGTTTCTACTCACAGGCCATCAGGCTTGTGAACACCTCACGCACTACCTCTCCAACCTCTCCTTTCTGAACTGGTTTTAACTGGTCTGATTTAAACTGCACCTTACACTCACTGTACTGTCAGAATACTGTTTACATTCACTACTCACACAAACATTATTGTTTACATTCGTTACTTGCAACTTGCACTTTATGGCTGCTGCTCTTCATACTTGCACATAAAAGCACACATAACTTTTATTTTTTATTCTTTAACTATAAAAATATTTTTATCTACTTCAACTTATATTGTTATACTTTGTATATTTTGTATATATATTTTTTATTTCTTTTATTTGTTATCTTATCTATTGGTGAATGGAGGAGCAGCAAAGTAAGAATTTCATTGTACAGTGTAACTGTCTGTTCTGCTGTACACATGACAATAAAACTCTTGAATCTTGAATCTTACACTTCTTTATCTGTACTTTCTAGTCCTTACGTTTACACTCCATTATATGTACTTTCTACTCCTTACATTTACACTCCATTATCTGTACTTTCTACTCCTTACATTTACACTCCAGTATCAGTACTTTTTACTCCTTACATTTACACTCCATTATTAGTGCTTTCTACTCCTTACATTTACACTCCATTATCTGTACTTTCTACTCCTTACATTTACACTCCATTATCTGTACTTTCTACTCCTTACATTTACACTCCATTATCAGTACTTTCTACTACTTACATTTTCACTCCATTTTCAGTACTTTGAATTCCTTTTCTTTTCACTCCATTATCAGTACTTTCTACTCCTTACATTCACAGTTCATTATCTGTACTTTGTTCTCCATACATTTACACTCCATTATCAGTACTTTCTACTCCTTACATTCACAGTTCATTATCTGTACTTTGTTCTCCATACATTTACACTCCATTATCAGTACTTTCTACTCCTTACATTTACACTCCATTATCTGTACTTTCTACTCCTTACATTTACACTCCATTATCAGTACTTTCTACTCCTTACATTTACACTTTATTATCAGTACTTTCTACTCCTTACATTTACACTCCATTATCAGCACTTTTCTACTCCTTACGTTTACACTCCATTATCTGTAGTTTCTACTCCTTACATTTACACTCCATTATCAGTACTTTCTACTCCTTACATTTACATTCTATTATCAGTACTTTCTACTCCTTACATTTACCCTCCATTTTCAGTACTTTCTACTCCTTACATTTACACTCCATTATCTGTACTTTCTACTCCTTACATTTTAAACATAGTCTCCTTACTTCTATTTCATTTCTGCTGGTTATATACATTTAATACATGTACATTTACATTCCAGTAAAGATTATTGATAACATGTCTTTGAAATTTGACTTCATTACAATACTTATAGACAACTAGTCATCATATCTTCTGCTCCATGAAACACATGTTAATGCTCAGTAGTACACAGATATGCTTCTTTAATATATTTACATTGTACTAAACTACATTCATGTTCAGTGGGCGAATATGCGGCTGAAACAGGAAGCCTAGCACATCCCAAATTTATCAACATTATGGCTTTTAGAAGAATGGGGGGTTTTTGAGAGGTGGGCTAGTGCACTATAGTGCACCACACCTGTGGTGCAGCCTAAGCTTTTGTACTTAATGGCATTTTTTTCTCTTACATTACTTTTACTTTTATACTTTAAGTAGTTTTGAAAGCAGTTCTTTTACTTGAGTAAAAAGCTTCAGTTAATACTTCAACTTCTACAGAAGTATTCTTTAAAAACCCTAGTATCTACACTTCTAACTGACTAATGAATGTAAATACTTTTGACACCTTTGATTAAACATGTCTGCTTGCAAATGTGTCTGAGGGTCTCTGAAGACATGATCCAAGAATGTGTTTATATTTCAACTATATTTCTTTGTTGGCAGGTTCGGGAGCAAGTTCTCCACCTACATGGCCTTCCTCTCCCACCCCTCCACCTGCACCAGGTATTTACCATGTAGTAAAGTACTACACTGTATCACCCAGGTAACTGGAGTACATTTCTGTAGCATATTTGAGATCCCTGTCTGTAAATGAAGGAAAAGTCTATGAAGAGTCAGTGAGCTCAAAATACCCCCCCCCCCCACCTTTAGAGTTATTTCCGTGATATTTCATTAATGCATTCCTTCTCACTGTATAAAAACAAATCTGTTACATGTGATGTAAAATGGTTTGTAATCATGTCTAAATTGAATGCATCGTATTTCATGTGTTTTGATTCCTGTCATTCTAAAATGATCAGTAACATGTATCTGCCTCTCTTTCCCTTCCTACGCTGTCTTCAAAGTAGAGCATGCATCATTTTGAACATGTGTGGGGTAAAGTAATTCAATAATAATTTCTTAATGTGGTAAAGTTGCAGTGCACCCTTCCTCAGTAGTAAGCTTTTAACTCAACACACAACAGTAAGGACAGTGAGGTAGTGCTGGGCGGCATTGATATTGTTTAATATCACATACAGGATGGTATCACAGTACCAAGTGATGTTTAAGTTAACAAGTCTCAAGACGAAATCTGCTCAGTAGGCAAGCGCAGTGTTCATCCAGCAGTGCGTGAATGTTACTCAGATGACCTTCTGAATCAGGGGACATTTTTAAGTTGGTGACCGCAGCTTACTGTGCTATCCCATGATTCACCTGGAGCCACAGAGGAGTTCAATGCAGAGGAATTAAAACATCAGAAAGTGGTACGTGGGCTGTGAGTGTATAGCTACTACTGGTGTTAGTGCTACTTACGTTTCCTCTGAGGTTAAAATGATTAAGTTGAGTCTGAGTTACAGCTCGACATCATTGGACTACAGATTCAGACACAAACGCAGCTCAGATATTCACACAGGATCTAAAATAAAGTCTAAATGGAGCTTTTAGCGAATAGCAGGATGTGTACAGCAGTATATATTAGCTGCAGTATTGTTTAATTATGTTATGATACTGCTGAGCAGCCTTAGCCTTAGTCAACGTGATGATGTGTCTTGCCCATATTAGGAGCTCAGGTTCTAAGCTTAAGTGTACAAATGATGCAAGTCTACAATAGAACCTCATTATTATTATTTAGTAACAGCTACTTTGTATGTACTCTGCTGCCAAACCAACATCAGTTTAGGGTTAGGGTTAGGAGTTTAGGGTGTTAGGGTTAGGGTTAGGGTTAGGGTTTAGGGTTAGGCTTAGCATGCTACAGAAGAAAACTTTAAGAATTACAAACAATCACATTATTATGAACCGACCAACAAACTATTTATCAAATTACATGTTTTAATATTCGACCTTATTACTTCACAGATACTCATATAAGTGCAGTTCATCAGAGTAGATTAAGAGTTGGCTGGGTGTCTCAAGTCTTGCTGACCCACACGGCAGGTATATTATAGTATCAGGATGTTTAAACACTTTTACACTCACTCTGATCAATATATATGGTCCTAATTTTGATGATCCCTGTTTTTATTTGCAAAGTGTTTGATGCAATTCCAGAACACAATAGTTCTAATGTTATAATGGATGGCGATTTTTACTGTTATCTAGATCCATTTATGAATAGACTCTCTCAAAGACCTCCGCCTACGATAGCCTCAGTAAGAGTATCACATAATTTATTAAAATCCAGTAATTTAGTACATATTTGGAGATTATTGCATCCCACCCATAAAGATTATTCCTTTTATTCTCATGCTCATACATTATACACTAGGGTTGATTATTTTTTAACAAGTTCTGAACTCATATCTAATATTGTTGACTCCAAATATCACAATATATTAATGTCAGATCATTGCCCAGTTACGCTTCAACTTCAGTGTAATCTGTTTAGTCAGAGTTATAGATGGCATTTTAATCCCCTTTTTCATTTATGAAATATATATAGGCTTTAGGCTCTACAAATTCCTCAAGACGAATGATAATGGAGAGGTCTCAGATTCCATATTATGGGAAACCCTAAAAGTTGTTATGAGAGGTCATATTATATCCTATGTGTCTCAACAGAAGAGAATCAATAATAGTCGTCTTCTGGAAATTGAAAAACAACTCCTAGTTTTAGAGCAAGCATACAGAACCTCTCTGGCACAATTAGACTAAAATCGAATTTTAAAACTCAAATATCAATATCATTCTATTCTTGCTAAGTGTGTAGAAAACCTCTTACTTAAAGTAAAACATAGGTATTTTTGAATTAGGAGACAACCCTGAAAGGTTATTGGCCAGACAGTTAAAAGGCATACAATCTAAACAAGCAATTCATAGGATTAAATCAAAATCTGGCGATTTGATAACTGATCCAAGACAAATAATTAACTGTTTTAGGGAACTCTATTCAGACCTATATTCTTCCAAAGCTCAGGTATCTGACACAGAATTTAATGTTTTTTGATAGTATAGACCTCCCACAGCTACCAGATGCTTCTAAAAATGATATGGATTCCCCATTTTGTGATACTGATATTATTAAAACTATTTTGTCCTTTCCAACAGGTAAGGTTCCTGGTCCGGATGGATTTGGATGTGAATTTTACAAAGCTTTTTGTAAGGAGCTTGCTTTGGTCATGTTAAGAATGATAAATGAATCTATTAAAAATAAAAAGCTCCCTAGATCTTTATATAAAGCAAACATTTCCTTATTGCTGAAAAAGGGAAAGGAGGACTTCCTATAGGCCAATTGCGCTTTTAAATTTTGATCAAAAAGTGTTGACTAAAATGCTGTCTATCAGGTTGAGAACATTTGGAAATAATCAATCCGGATCAGACTGGGTTTGGTAATGTTCGTCTGCTTTTCAATATTCTATACTCAGACAGAATAAAAAAAACAACACGATGGCCAATATCTTCCTAGATGCACAAAAAGTATTTGATCAAATAGAATGGCCATACATGTTTTATTACCTGTATTAGAATGCTTTATCTATGTCCAACATCGTCTGTTTCGACAGGACGACCCTCTTTCATTGCTTTTCAATTTAGCGTTAGAGCCATCAAAATATTGAATGTCTGGTGAATTTATATGATAATTTGACAACAGATAATTTGTTGTTGTTAATTTCAGATCCAGTTGTTTCTGTGCCCAATTTATTAAATTATATTGATTAATTTAGTAAACTTTCAGGATATACAATAAAGTGGAGCAAACGCAAATTCAGGTGTGTTACTAAGAATCTCAGTCCTAGTTTTTTTTAATTCTTTTCCATTTAAAATAGTGGATGACTATTTTACATACCTTTCTGCAATTTCCCCCTGGGATCAATTCTGCAATTTCCCCCTGGGATCAATCTGCAATTTCCCCCTGGGATCAATAAAGTATTTCTGATTCTGATCTGATTCTGATTCTGATTTAAAGTACTAAGGGATCCCAGACATTTGTTTAAGCTAAATTTTTTGTATATGATTGACAAACTAAAAGAAAATATTGAAAACTGGAAACTGTTACCTTTATCTATGATTGGGCAGGTTAATGTTATCAAAATGGTTACCTTGCCACAATTTTTATATCGCTTTTAAAACATCCCTATCTATCTCCTGACACATTTTTTAAACAACTCGATGCAATTGTTTTGTCTTTTATCTGGGCCTACAAAACTCCACGTGTTTCAAGAAAACACTTAGAAAAATCTACCACAGTGGGTGGTTTAGGCCTACCTGTATTTAAGCACTATTACTGGGCAGCCAATGCCAGGGCACTACCTGGAACCTCTCCATTTTGGTTAAAGATTGAAAATTTGTCAGTTCCAGAGTCTTCCCTTCGTGTTTTCTTGTTCTCAAAGACAAAACCCCTTATTAAAATAATTGGCAGTAATTTTGTTGTAAGAAACTCTTTAAAGATTCTAAATCTAATTAAAAGTTTCTTGTCTCTGCTGTTGGTCTTCATTTATACCCCAATCGCTTATAATCACTTCTTTGTTCCATCACTATTAGACAAAACATTTTCGATATGGGGGGAGAATGGATTAAAATGTATCAAGGACGTATATATTAATAATAGGTTTGCATCTTTTGATCAACTCAGAGCAAAATTTGGTCTCTCTCAGGCTCTCTTTTCGGTATTTGCAACTTAGACATCACACTCAGAAAAGTATACCATTCTTCCCAGAAATGTTGAAGGAGCATGCTCTTTGAGTTGCTTACTTCATCCCCGGATTCTAGACATTTAATATCTCGCTTTGTCACTGTTCTTACTTCACCAGTAGGTACTGCCCACTTAAGGCAAAAAATGGGCCACAGATCTGGGTGAAACTTTATCAGAGGAAATGTGGAGAGAGTGCTTATCCAGAATCCATTGTTGCTCGATAAATTCTAGATATAGGCTTATACAGTTTAAATTTTTTTCATGGAACCCTCTCCTTGCCCTCCATTCAGCAACAGGCCTTGATGGCTGGCATGGTTGCGGCTAAAAAAGTAATACTTTTGACGTGGAAATCTCCAGTCGCTCCATGTTTTAATAGATTGCTGAATGAGATGCTTTTTATTATACAAATGGACCAGTTACATTGTAGTGAGTTGAAGACACAGAGGTGCTTTTGGGACACCTGGGTATCCTTTCTTAATAACCTAAGAGATGCTTAGATTGATGCTATACCCTACTGGATATAATAACAGAAAATAGAATGCTACCTGGTGTACATGTCTGACAGCCCTTTTTCTTCCTTTTTTTTTAAATATTATTATTATTTAAATAATCTCTTCTGTATTGTCCTTGGTTGGAAATAAAATATTGAAAAAATAAGGTTTTATAAAACTGAGGAATGCTCGTCATTATGTATGTTTTGAAATGTTGATATTTTTATAATTCGTTTTTCTTTTGATATTTCTTTGTAATTTAAAGAATTGTATAAGTCTTAAAGGGGAGTGAAAATAAGCTATAGCTTCAGACTACACCTGTTCAGCCAGTATATATACACCTCTTCAGTCAGCATAGCCGATGTCCATTTTGTTTGGCCTTTACAGGAGAGACCAAAAACATTCTTTACTTTCAGTGTAAGTCAATAGAGCCAGATTTTTTCCCGAGCTATTTTGGAGCGTTTTGATTGGTCCATTAGTCAGGAAATTTCCACACAATGTAAACGACCATTGGCGAGTTCAAATGGTTGAAGAAAATAAAACCCTAACATCAATAAAAATGGAGATGCATGGTTTTCATTGGACAGTGATGATGTACTGGTTTACTGTCTCAAGTAAATCACTTAACCTGAAAACCAGTATCACAGCGACAGAACACAGGTACAGACACAGGTATAGGCAGTATGTCGTCCAGCACTACAGCAAAGCACTCATTTACATGTTCTGTCAGTTCATTGATCACCTGAAACAGTGTTTCCTTCTGCTTTCACATCCGTCCTACTGAGAAAGGATTATGCAACTTTAAACTTCACAGTCTGCAATGGCCTGCTCACCTGTCCCTGGAGTTCCCGCCCCCTTTTTTTCCCTTCCTCACCTTTTCCCACTTCTTTTGGTGTTCAGAAGTAGGAGTCTTCACAGCTGATGTTTGTTTGTGTTTCTTGTGGATTGTTATTGTGGGTGTGCATTAGTTGTGGTTTCTTGGGGGCTCTTTTTACTGTTATTTAATGATAAATGTGGCAAAAAGGAAAAAAATACATAACGTATTACATTGATTTGATTAATTCTTCCTTTGGGTTTTAAACACTACACTAATTATTATTATTAATTATTATTAATTTGTAGGTCAAACATTGTATTTATGATCAAGTCTTAAATCCCTGTCACTGGAGGGCTGAGTACGGTGGCGCTTGGTAGTACTTTTATAAAGGCCTCACTTCATAAAAGAAAGAAGTGCTATAGCTGTGGCACTTTCTCTTTTTTTTCATTGCAGTTTCTTTTGTTGCTGCTTACATGTTATCCCTTATTCCGGGCACATACTGCAGGATCTGGTTTTAGCCCTGATTTGCCCCTGTGGCAAATTTTCCAGGTAGAAAATTGCTCCACGGAGGCACAAGTAGGGCTGAGGACTAGATTACGCTGTAGTCTGAGGCAGACGCTCATGTAATTAGAGATAAGCTTTGTGTTTTCTGGTCGTGTTTAAGAAAAGAAATAAAAAAGTATAAGTCAGTATCCTGTAGCGTGTGCCCGTCCTTATGGTAAGTGCAGCACTCTGCTTAGCACAGCTGTGGCATGTGACAGCGTTTAGTCCACAAGGTGAACAGTCCCGGTCAAATATGTGGACACACCTGGTCAGAAGACTGTTTTTAGATTTTTAGATAAAAAAAAATCTCATAAATAATATTCCCTGATTCAGTGTGAACTTCCAGTTTAAGAGTCACTTTAGTTTTTGTTTGTATGTTTGGTTGTGTATTTGTTTGGTTGTGTATTTGTTTGTGTTTGTGTTTGTGTGTGTGTGTGTGTGTGTGTGTGTGTGTATGCATGTGTGCTTATGTGTGTGTGTTTGTATATTTGTGTCTGAGTATGTGTAAGTGTTTGTGTATTTGTGTATGAGTATGTGTGTGTGTGTGTGTGTGTGTGTATGCTTGTGTGTGTGTGTGTGTGTGTGTGTGTGTGTGTGTGTGTGTGTGTGTGTGTGTGTGTGTGTCAATGCTGCCATAGAAGTGTTTGTCAGTGTTTATAAAACGGTTCTCTGATGTTATGTATGAAGGTATGTGACCTTGGTTATAGTGAAAAAAGTCCAGCTATGGTTTAACATGCTGTTTACACTCTGTGATTTGGTTCTAGAATGAAATGCTGTTCTCTGGCAAGAGTAAAGCTCCCTTTGCTCTGATACCCCTAAATAAAATCCAGAGCAATCAATTGCCTTTAGAAGTCCAGCTGTGTGTAATTTAGAATGCAGCTGTTCTGTTAAGGCCTTGGTGGTTTGTAGGTGACCAAATGTGAAAAGGTTTAAGAGGTGTGAATACTTTTGCAAGCCACTGTATGTGTTGAGAGAGAGGAGTGGAAATAAGAGCTACATCGCCGATTCGAGATACATAGTTAACAAATGAACAAATATTACTGTAGTCAGCGTTGGCCTCTTTAAACATATCAGAGTGGCAAGTTAGAAGTTGTATCTTTTATTAGAACCATAAAGTTTCAGCAAATGCATTTACTGCTTTCTTCTCTTTATATTTACTAAACTCAGCCAGTATGACTCAATAATAGAATGACTGTGAAACTTGATTGCAGTCACCTAAATAATTAGCCAAATCTGAAATAATTGTGATTAGGTAATAACTGTGACAGACCTACTTCTAACACTATATGGTATAAGCTAATTATATATCTTTTTAGTAGAGATGGAAGGATCGATCGGCTATGTATCGGTATCGGCTGATTCTTAATCAAGATATGTGATCAGACGATATTTCTCCAGTTTAGTCGATCCCGAGAGCCGATCAGTGGCGTTAAACAAATGAGCTTAATTTCTGTATTTCCAGCTAGTGTTTCATCCAGGAAGAGGAGAACCCCCTCCCTGCAATTCCTATCTGAACCACTAGGTGGAAATACATACCCTTTCATTTTCCACACACTGACTAAAGCAGCGACGCAGCAGGAAAAAAATGCGCTGAAAGTAAACATTGTCAGACTGTCAGACAGTGTTTACTGTATGTGACGGACTCATCCAGGGCGTTTTGTAAAAGTCGTAAAATCAGCCTGTCTTGTTGAGGAACCAAAACAAAGACATTTAACTCTACTAATCTGATACAGCACTGCACACAGCTGAACACAGTATCAGTAACAGCAGAGCTAACACACACAGCTAACACAAAACTAATAACCCAGCAACCCGTGCAGACCAGATCTGACCGGTACGAACAGAACAGCAGCAGCAATTTAAGATCTACATTTAATGATTACAGATTTAGTTTAAAATAACAGAGTCTGAGTTTAATGACTGCAGTTTTTTAGTTTTAAATTAAGGGTCTAAATGTAATGATTGCAGTATTGGGGATATTTGTTTGATCTACTTTGTTTATTTACTCTTAATTTAGTTTAAAATATGATGCTGTTTCATATGAGCTCATTTAAAATGGTAATAAATCAGTGTAGATCATGTTTCATGACTTGCTTACACTAATAACTACATGTAGCCCTGCTGTGTCATATAGCCCCGCCCTCGATCGTTATCAGCTATCGGCCGATTGTGCTGAAAGGTGATCAGCGATCGGGATCGGCCTCAAAACGCTGATCAATCCATTGATCCTGACTCACTCCTCCAAATCACCCCAAAGTGGATCAATAATATTTAGATCTGGTGACTGTGCAGACCATGGGAGATGTTCAACTTCACTTTCATGTTCATCAAACCATCTTTCTCCAGTCTTGCTGTGTGTATTGGTGCATTGTCATCCTGATACACGGCACCGCCTTCAGGACACAATGTTTGAACCATTGGATGCACATGGTCCTCCAGAATGGTTCAGTAGTCCTTGGCAGTGACGCGCCCATCTAGCACAAGTATTGGGCCAAACCATCACTGATCCACTCCCATGCTTCACTCTGGGCATGCAACAGTCTGGGTGGTACGCTTCTTTGGGGCTTCTCCACACTGTAACTCTCCCGGATGTGGGGAAAACAGTAAAGGTGGATCATCAGAGAACAATACATGTTTCACATTGTCCACAGACCAAGATTTGATCTCCTTGCACCATTGAAACCGATGTTTGGCACGAGTGACCAAAGGTTTGGCTATAGCAGCCCGGCCGTGTATATTGACCCTGTGGCGCTCCTGACGGACAGTTCAGGATACAAGGATGTTTTTGGATACAATCCGGGTTAGAACCCCAACATCCCTTTCAGACAGCTTCCTCTCGCGTCCACAGTTAATCCTGTTGGATGTGGTTGGTTCTTCTTGGTGGTATGCTGACGTTACCCTGGATACCGTGGTTCTTGATACATGACAAAGACTTGCTGTCTTGGTCACAGATGCACCAGCAAGACGTGCACCAACAGTTTGTCCTCTTTTGAACTCTGGTATGTCCCATAATGTTGTGTTATTGTAATATTTGCTAACTGAACTTCACACTCTGCTCTTACTGGTGTAATGTGTAATTAATGAAGATTGAACACCAGACTGGTCCAATTTAGCCATGAAACCTCCCACACTAAAACGACAGGTGTTTCAGTTTCATTGTCCAACCCCTGTATATACATATATATATAACACTTTAGTGAGTAGGTGTGTCCAAACTTTTGATTGGTACTGTAGTTCTTAGGTTTAAATGCTGTGGAACATCTATGAGCACCCTCACCTTCAGTCACGCTAACTTTGTTGTGTATTCAACACAGGTGTTCAATCAGTGACTCCTCCTCCACCGCCGCCACCTCCTCCACCTTCAGGGAGAGTCCACGGCCCTCCCTCCCTCAACCCGCCTTCCGCTAATGGCAGCACTTTCCTCAGCTCCATCCAGACCTTCAGCAAAGGCAGGCTCAAAAAAGCAGAGACCAACAATTGCAGCACTCCACACATCTGAAAGACGGCCTGCCTTGTGCGACTCTTTTCTCAACCTCTCTCGTCCTCGGCTGATCCCCGTAATGCTGACATTACCCTGGATACCGTGGCTCTTGATACATCACAAAGTCTTGCTGTCTTGGTCACAGATACACCAGCAAGACGTGCACCAACATGTTCATGGTATTTAACAAGGAATTCGTTTTAAAGGAAAAATTAAAAAGTATAGCTTTGGAGTTTGTGCCACATTTAACCATTGTGCCTATACTAGACAAGTGGTATGGTTCTTGGTCCCAGAGGTAGGACTAAATGTATACAGTTCATGCTCCTATTTGCAACAGTATAAATTATTTTGCAAGGTTACAATCAAGCCTATATTACATGCGTAATATTATTCCAGATTGTCGCTGTACCCTCATGTGATTTCAGGATGTCTGAGTGAAAGACTTCCACCTTTGGAGACTTTCTAAAGGACTTTACTCTCTGAGCTCCGCCCACTAACATGCTATTACCTACCTATTATTGCGCGATTGGACAAGCTTTACAGATTATCAGCAACATCAGACCACTAAAATGTTTATATACAGTCTCTACATTGAAGCTTCCAGATTCTGATGCTGCCATATAAATGTTGGAATCAGTTTTTTTATGTTCATATAATATTAAATAGGTTTCAGGTAACTGTATATAAGAAATTAAATTTAAAAATGTAATAAAAAAATTTAAACAAAAAAATTTAACTTAATGGTCGACCTAAAACACAAAATGCAGCTGATGTTAGAAGAAATGCTTATTAACAAAGCTGTAGAATGCGGTGTTCAGTCTTATCCACAGAGGGGCGCTGTGGCTGCAGGTTTTTTATGCTAGCTAAGCAGGAACGCACATGACGGGTTGCTAAAGAGCAACTGATTAAACAAGGAGAGTCAGATGTGCTCCAGCTTGTTTGGAATGAAGCCACACGAGTCCTCTTTGTGGATCAGATTGAACACTCCTGCTGTAGATTAATGTTAGTGGCATTGAGAATAAAGTTATAATACATTTATTGTCTTCAGGTGGATAACATGACATAGAAATATGTTGTAAATTGATAATTACCGCATATAATTAGTAAAATAAATAACTGAAGAATTAGGGGTGTAATGATACACACAGTTCAGTTCAGTGTGATACAGGAGTACATGTTGGATACATACAGAAGTGTGGCGTGAAAACACAGCTACACAGGACCGTAATGATGCCAATAGTTTCCAGGTTCAATACAGTTTCCATTTCTGCGGTTAAAATCAGTTTGATTTTCAGTGTATCTATGGAGTCCACAAAGGTCAAATAAGTTTTATTGTTCTCAGATAGTGTTTTTTTTGTGCCTGTCGTGCCTCCATCAAACAAAATAAGCCTCAAAATATTACAGCTCCTGTGTGGATGTGGTATAAGTCCGGCCACCGACCATAGTCTGATACTTGCAGTTATATAAGTGTTCATGTAAACAACATACTCAGATGTCCTAGATCAGAATAAAGACTAGAAATCTGCTACAGGATTTAAGCTCAGTAATCAAATTTCTCAGTTTGTGTGTACTTTTACTCTGATTTCTTTTACGTTCCTCAGTCTGTGCACAGACAGGAACAAGCAGAGTTGAACACAGCAACCGCGACAGCCAAACACTTTTGGAGCGACACAGAAACCAAATTTATGTTTAAAGGAATGTAGAATTTAAGTGTTCTTCACCTTTCAGATGATGTACAAAGCGAGAGAGGCAAATCTGCGGCATAATGTTTACATCACATCTTATTCTGTGAGTTTATTGACCGTTTGCAAAAGCTGACCCGTATAAACCTGGAGTTCCCCCATTATCTGATGTGACCTGTGATGAGCAAATTCAGATTTCCTGCAGTTATCAGATCATTAAGTTCCTGTAAACACAGTCATTTTTTTCAAATTCACTATGTATTGAAATTATTGCACCCCTAATCAAAATCCTTGAGGTACTTCATTACACATGTAAAATACTATAGTTTTAACAGTTTGAAATCACTTGTTCTATTAACGCTTTTCATTTTATTTTTTACACTAACATTAAATCAACTGCATGACAACAGTAGGGGGGTCTGTCTTAACCATATATCCTTTCTAAACCATATGAAAAATATCATTTTGGAATACGTAACTCACTCTGAATGTAGGTATTTTGCCAAAGTGTGGTCTATAAAGTTTGTCAAACTTCCTAATAGTGGCTGCGATAGAGCATGTTTGTGGGTGGAGCCTGAATAATTAAACTCAGAGAGCATCGTCCAATGGGATTTAACGTCCTTGTTTTTGTAAAGGTACGGAGAACAGTAATTAGACCCAATCCCAAAACCCTGGTTAATGCAGGACACAGTGCTATCACACCTGATGGACTGGAAGATTATCTTTAAATAACTTGTACAGCAGAATCATATTCATGTAATTATCAGCCCATCCGTGTATATACGTCCATACATTTTGCACTGCAGACAAGAGGAACAGCTGAAAGGTTTTCAGTGGAACCTCTAGGCCAAGTCGAGCTCAGAACTGAGTTATACTGGAGGTAGAAGATCAGTTTCTCTGTAGCACTTTACCACTGCTTGTTAAAAAGTGAAGATGTCTGAAGTTTACATGAGATTTGAGGACGTCGTTAAAGACGCTGTAGCGTTGAGAGGGTTAATACTGAAGAAGACTGTACGTTTGCCACAACCACTGTTGTAAGCACTGAATGTGTGCATCCTCAGACAGTTTCTAACAAGCAGAACCGTGTTCTTGTTTTCCCTGTAAAAAAAAAACTTGTGTCGACACTATTTTAACAAAATGGTATTTTTGTGCTTTCAATTGTAATAATTCAAGTAAAAACGATGAAATGTTCTTTGTGTTGTTTTCAGTTTTTCAGAGCGTTTGTTTTGTATTAAGTGTCAACTTGCATGTGCTTCTGCAGAATTTGTCATATGACTTAACCGTGACAGTATTTCAGGTTAAAGCAAAGGCTATGTGCAAAAGTTCTGGTCATGTGACGTGTTTTATTTAAGCATAAATTAGTGAACACATCCTGTATACAACACACACATCTGCAAACTTCAATACACAATAACTGTTTTGATTTGATTTTTATTGTTAGGGCCTTTTAATGGGGTCCAAAGATCCAAAGACTTTATAAAAGAAAATAGATATGGCAAGTCAAATTAAATAACAGAACGAGTTGGTTACATTCTCATGCAGTCAGCTGACACATCCTTGACAACGGCTGAAAAATGACTGTAAGTCGGCTGACCAGTGACCGTATGTCGGTGGAGTAGGGTTTTTCTATTTTGACGATGGACCAGGAGAGAGCCCACATGTTGATTTTCCACCTGCTAGGAAAGGCGTCCACTGGGGTCACACCAAACTATGAAGACAGTTCTGCTACTTTTGCCAATGTCCTTGAAAAGATCTCAGACATGGTTTGACATCTGCATCAATTGGCCTGCCTGCATCGATCTCATGTAGGATCTGCACCCACCGGTCACTTCATTGGGTCTACACACACTGTCCAGTTTATCAGCTCCACTGACCATACAGGAGCTCCACTTACAGACTGTAGTTCATCTGATTCTCTGTATACTTTATTACTCTGTTCTTTAATGATCAGGACCACCACAGAGCAGTTACTATTAGGGAGGTGGATCATTCTTAGCAGGAGTGTTTAAACACTGTGTCCACTCACTGTCCACTCTATTAGACACTCCTACTACTTGCTGGTCCACCTTGTAGATGTAAAGTCAGAGACAGTAGCTCATCCGCTGCTGCACAGTTTGTGTCCTCTAGTTCTTCATCAGTGGACACAGGACGCCGCCCACAGGACACTGCTGTCTGGATAGTTTTGGTTGTTGGGACGATTCTCAGTCCAGCAGAGACACTGAGGAGTTTAAACATTCCAGCAGCAGCACGGCTGTGTCTGATCCACCTTAGTGTCACTGCAGTGCTAAGAATTCATATCTATATAGACATCTATACACATCTTCCAACAGAAGCTGCCACTGCCATGTTTCTACAGTATCCCAGAATAGACAAACCATACACTGGCTGTAAATATAGACTTTTATGTTGTTATGCTGAAGCGACAACTTAAATTTGATGGTGCTATAGCACCAGCTGGAAGACGAAGAAAGCCTAAGAATCCTTGCTGTAACATACCGTAGCGCACATTTTTTTTTAGAAGCTCTGTTCATAAAACTTTAGTTAGGATTATTACTCCTTATTAAAACGACTAACAGCACTAAAAAGTCTTCTTATTCGCCAGCTACTTGTTTGTATTTTCCCATTCCACTATAAACTATACAGCAGTTATTATATCACCTTGGATGCCAGAATGTAACCACAGCACCATTTAATGTCCTTATCAGAAAATGTTTCCAGCATTAAAAGATATTTAGGATTAGTTTAGTTTTAATAGTCTAAAGCAGCTTATGGGTGGTGGCGGGGTATAAGACTTAAGTCTGAATTGAAATTAAAAAACCATTAAAACATTAGTGTTATGCTATACTGATGATATCAGCACAAGGGCATAGGTTTGCATATGGACGTTGGGGACACCTTCCTACCAATATTTAAGCAAATTTATTCGCACTATATTCCATGCTTGCAGTTGATTGGCTGAAAGGGAGGGACGTCACAAGGTGCAAATTTTCTTACTGCCAGACTCGGAGAAGCGGGAGCCAATCAGTGCACTAGTGGTACGTTATCAGGGCTCTCAGTCCACAGCACTCAAGCACTGGTTAAAATGTAGTCTTTCAGATGCTTTACTCTCTCTTCCATGTCACAACAACACGTTTCATTCTTTGTAGATATCACCCCATCAAACAGAGAAGCGACATCAGGTGCTTTTCCACCTCCCAGGACATAAGTCAGAGGTAGTAAACAAACTAGCCAGTAGACAACACTTGTTTTTTGTTATAACACTTTATTTAATGGTCTGTTTGTTCTGGCAGATGTTACCTCCCGCCACCAGGAGGTGCTGTTGTTTAGGTGTTTATTTTATGTGGGTGAGCCAGGAAGCAGGAAATGGACAGTTAGCTACATGATCAGTTGTGCTGATAGAGGATAGAGATTTGTTTACAGGACATCTACCAGTCCCGCTGCCTGAGGAACAAACCACCAGCCTTACAGGACATCTACCAGTCCCGCTGCCTGAGGAACAAACTACCAGCCTATATTATACCATATATATACTATTACATTGTTTATTCTGATATCACTGCTATATTATATTATATTATACTATTATATTATTTATTCTGATATCGCTGCTATATTATATTATATTATACTATTACATTATTTATTCTGAAATCACTGCTATATTATATTATATTATACTATTATATTATTTATTCTGATATCACTGCTATATTATATTATACTATTACATGATTTATTCTGATATCACTGCTATATTATATTATATTATACTATTATATTATTTATTCTGATATCACTGCTATATTATATTATACTATTACATTATTTATGATTGAAACAAAGACTTAAGATAACTTCCTCTAAGTGTCACATGCCCACCAAAGTTCAAATACACCACCTAGTGGCAGGAGGAGGAAATAGCACACCAATTACCCATGAAATGAACTCAGTCCAGAACAATTATATTATACTATTACATTATTTATTCTGACATTGCTGCTATATTATACAATATTATACTGTTACATTATTTATTCTGATATCGCTGCTATATTATATTATATTATACTATTATATTACTTATTCTGATATCGCTGCTATATTATACAATATTATACTATTACATTATTTATTCTGATATCGCTGCTATGTTATATTATACTATTATATTATTTATTCTGATATCGCTGCTATATTATATCATATTATACTATTATATTATTTATTCTGACATCACTGCTATATTACATTATATTATACTATTTTATTATTTATTCTGATATCACTGCTACATTATATTATAAGGTTATATTATTTATTTTGATATTGCTGCTATATTACATTATATTATACTATTATATTATTTATTCTGATATTGCTGCTATATTATATTATACTATTATATTATTTATTCTGATATCGCTCCCTTATTATATTACGTTATACTATTATATTATTTATTCTGATATCGCTGCTATATTATATTATATTATACTATTACATTATTTATTCTGATATCACTGCTATATTATATTATATTATACTATTATATTATTTATTCTGATATTGCTGCTATATTATATTATACTATTACATTATTTATTCTGATATCACTGCTATATTATATTATATTATACTATTATATTATTTATTCTGATATCACTGCTATATTATATTATATTATACTATTATATTATTTATTCTGATATTGCTGCTATATTATATTATACTATTATATTATTTATTCTGATATCGCTCCCTTATTATATTACGTTATACTATTATATTATTTATTCTGATATCGCTGCTATATTATATTATATTATACTATTACATTATTTATTCTGAAATCGCTGCTATATTATATTATATTATACTATTACGTTATTCATTCTGATATCGCTGCTATATTATACAATATTATAATAATACATTATTTATTCTGATATCGCTGCTATATTATATTATACTATTAATTATTCTGACATCACTGCTATATTATATTATACTATTATGTTATTTATTCTGATATCACGGCTATATAATAAAATATTATACTATTACATTATTTATTCTGAGATCACTGCTATATTATATTATATTATACTATTATATTATTTATTCTGATATCGCTGCTATATTATATTATCCTATTATATTATTTATTCTGATATCGCTGCTATATTATATTATCCTATTATATTATTTATTCTGATATCGCTGCTATATTATATTATACTATTATATTATTTATTCTGATATCGCTGCTATATTATATTATATTATTATATTATTTATTCTGATATCACTGCTATATAATATTATACTATTACATTATTTATTCTGATATCACTGCTATATTATATTATACTATTACATTATTTATTCTGATATCGCTACTATATTATACAATATTATACTATTACATTATTTATTCTGACATCGCTGCCATATTATATTATATTACATGATTACATTATTTATTCTGATATCGCTGCTATATTATATTATAATATTATATTATTTATTCTGATATCGCTGCTATATTATACAATATTATACTATTACATTATTTATTCTGATATCGCTGCTATATTATATTATATTATACTATTACATTATTTATTCTGATATCGCTGCTATATTATACAATATTATACTATTACATTATTTATTCTGATATCGCTGCTATATTATATTATATTATACTATTATATTATTTATTCTGATATCACTGCTATATTATACAATATTATACTATTACATTATTTATTCTGACATCGCTGCTATATTATACAATATTATACTATTACATTATTTATTCTGACATCGCTGCTATATTATACAATATTATACTATTATATTATTTATTCTGATATCACTGCTATATTATACAATATTATACTATTACATTATTTATTCTGATATCGCTGCTATATTATATTACACTATTACATTATTTCTTCTGATATCGCTGCTATATTATATTATATTATACTATTACATTATTTACTCTGATATCGCTGCTATATTATATTACACTATTACATTATTTCTTCTGATATCGCTGCTATATTATATTATATTATACTATTACGTTATTTATTCTGATATCGCTGCTATATTATATTATATTATACTATAACGTTATTTATTCTGATGTCACTGCTATATTATATTATATTATACTATTATATTATTTATTCTGATATCGCTGCTGTATTACATTATAATATTATATTATTTATTCTGATATCGCTGCTATATTATACAATATTATACTATTACATTATTTATTCTGATATCGCTGCTATATTATACAATATTATACTATTACATTATTTATTCTGACATTGCTGGTATATTATATTATATTTTACTATTACATTATTTATTCTGACATTGCTGCTATATTATATTAAACTATTATATTATTTATTCTGATATCGCTGCTAAATTATATTATACTATTACATTATTTATTCTGATATCACTGCTATATTATATCATACTATTACATTATTTATTCTGAAATCGCTGCTATATTATATTATATTATATTATTACGTTATTTATTCTGATATTGCTGCTATATTATACAATATTATAAAATTACATTATTTATTCTGATATCGCTGCTATATTATATTATATTATACTATTACGTTATTTATTCTGAAATCGCTGCTATATTATATTATATTATACTATTACGTTATTTATTCTGACATCGCTGCTATATTATATTATACTATTACATTATTTATTCTGATATTGCTGCTATATTATATAATATTATACTATTACTTTATTTATTCTGATATCGCTGCTATATTATATTATATTATACTATTATGTTATTTATTCTGATATCACTGCTATATTATACAATATTATACTATTACATTATTTATTCTGATATCGCTGCTGTATTATATTATACTATTATATTATGTATTCTGATATCGCTGCTATATTATATCATATTATACTATTACATTATTTATTCTGATATCACTGCTATATTATATTATACTATTACATTATTTATTCTGACATCGCTGCTATATTATATTATATTATACTATTATATTATTTATTCTGATATCACTGCTATATTATATTATATTATTACATTATTTATTCTGATATCACTGCTACATTATATTATACTATTACATTATTTATTCTGATATCACTGCTATATTATATTATATTATACTATTATATTATTTATTCTGATATCACTGCTATATTATACAATATTATACTATTACATTATTTATTCTGATATCGCTGCTATATTATACAATATTATACTATTACATTATTTATTCTGACGTCACTGCTATATTATATTATACTTTTATTTATTCTGATATCACTGCTACATTATATTATACTATTACATTATTTATTCTGATATCACTGCTATATTATATTATATTATACTATTATATTATTTATTCTGATATCACTGCTATATTATACAATATTATACTATTACATTATTTATTCTGATATCGCTGCTATATTATACAATATTATACTATTACATTATTTATTCTGACATCATTGATATATTATATTATACTATTATATTATTTATTCTGATATCACTGCTATATTATACAATATTATACTATTACATTATTTATTCTGATATCACTGCTATATTATATTATACTATTACATTATTTATTCTGATATCGCTGCTATATTATATTATACTATTACATTATTTATTCGGATATCACTGCTACATTATATTATACTATTACATTATTTATTCTGATATCACTGCTATATTATATTATATTATACTATTACATTATTTATTCTGAAATCGCTGCTATATTATATTATACTATTACATTATTTATTCTGACATCGCTGCTATATTATGTTATATTATTACATTATTTATTCTGACATCACTGCTATATTACATTATAATATTATATTATTTATTCTGATATCGCTGCTATATTATACAATATTATACTATTACATTATTTATTCTGACATCACTGCTATATTATATTATACTATTATTTATTCTGATATGACTACTATATTATACAATATTATACTATTACATTATTTATTCTGACATCACTGCTTTATTACATTATACTATTATATTATTTATTCTGATAACACTGCTATATTATATTATACTATTACATTATTTATTCTGATATCACTGTTATTACATTATACTATATTATACTATTACATTATTTATTCTGATATCACTGTTATTACATTATACTATATTATACTATTACATTATTTATTCTGATATCACTGCTATATTATATTATATTATACTATTACATTATTTATTCTGACATCATTGCTATATTATTTTATATTACTATATTATTTATATTGATATCACTGCTATATTATACAATATTATACTATTACATTATTTATTCTGATATCACTGCTTTATTACATTATACTATTATATTATTTATTCTGATAACACTGCTATATTATATTATACTATTACATTATTTATTCTGATATCACTGCTATATTATATTATATTATACTATTACATTATTTATTCTGAAATCGCTGCTATATTATATTATACTATTACATTATTTATTCTGATATCACTGCTATATTATATTATATTATACTATTACATTATTTATTCTGAAATCGCTGCTATATTATATTATACTATTACATTATTTATTCTGACATCGCTGCTATATTATATTATACTATTATATTATTTATTCTGATATCACTGCTATATTATACAATATTATACTATTACATTATTTATTCTGATATCACTGCTATAGTAGATTATACTATTATATTATTTATTCTGATATCGCTGCTATATTATATTATATTATACTATTACATTATTTATTCTGATATCACTGCTATATTATATTATACTATTACATTATTTATTCTGACATCGCTGCTATATTATATTATACTATTACATTATTTATTCTGACATCGCTGCTATATTATATTATACTATTATATTATTTATTCTGATGTCGCTGCTATATTATATTATATTATACTATTATATTATTTATTCTGATATCACTGCTATATTACATTATGTTACACTATTATATTATTTATTCTGATATCGCTGCTATATTACATTATATTATACTATTATATTATTTATTCTGATATCACTGCTATATTACATTATGTTACACTATTATATTATTTATTCTGATATCACTGCTATATTACATTATGTTACACTATTATATTATTTATTCTGATATCGCTGCTATATTACATTATGTTACACTATTATATTATTTATTCTGATACATGTATATCAGAATAAATAATCTGCTATATTACATTATGTTACACTATTATGTTATTTATTCTGATATCGCTGCTATATTACATTATGTTACACTATTATATTATTTATTCTGATATCACTGCTATATTACATTATTACATTATATTACATTATGTTACACTATTATATTATTTATTCTGATATCGCTGCTATATTACATTGTTACACTATTATATTATTTATTCTGATATTGCTGCTATATTACATTATGTTACACTATTATATTATTTATTCTGATATCGCTGCTATATTACATTATTACATTATATTACATTATGTTACACTATTATATTATTTATTCTGATATCGCTGCTATATTACATTGTTACACTATTATATTATTTATTCTGATATTGCTGCTATATTACATTATGTTACACTATTATATTATTTATTCTGATATCGCTGCTATATTACATTATTACATTATATTACATTATGTTACACTATTATATTATTTATTCTGATATCGCTGCTATATTACATTATGTTACACTATTATATTATTTATTCTGATACCGCTGCTATATTACATTGTTACACTATATTATTTATTCTGATATCACTGCTATATTACATTATGTTACACTATTATATTATTTATTCTGATATCGCTGCTATAATACATTATGTTACACTATTATATTATTTATTCTGATACCGCTGCTATATTACATTGTTACACTATTATATTATTTATTCTGATATCTCTGCTATATTATATTATATTATACTATTATATTATTTATTCTGATAACACTGCTATATTACATTATGTTACACTTTTATATTATTTATTCTGATATCGCTGCTTTGGACAATATCACTAAGTCACTTTAAATAGATGTATCTTCTTAGATAACCTGCCTATGCAAAAGTTTTTACAGATGTCCTCCTGTATATCTTATGTATATATCTTGTGTTTGTTTTGTATAGTCCTTTATATATTTCAGTTATAATTATATGTATATATTCTAGCTTATTTTTAGTTTAATACTGTCTATTTATTGTATGTTTGCACTGTTTTACTTATATAATGCTGCTCTGCTGTAGAGTTATATCTGAGCCTCACATCAAGCATTGCAATGCATGTTATGTCCTGACATGATGTGCAAATGACAAATAAACTTGAAACTTGGTTAATGTTGTTTACATTGGTAGCATGCTTACATAGTGATGTGTGTTTTTGCAATTTGGCACTTTGCACCTTGGTTTGCCTTTGTAATGAATATGCAACTTATGTTTCCATTTTTACGTATTTGGCATGTTTGAATGTGTAATATTCCCACCACAAGCTAGCATCTGAAAACTATGTAATATCATTTTTTGCAGTTTTAGTGTATCGTCATTTGGAGGGAAAAATCTCAATAAAAAAGACAAGACACCTGTCATTTCTCGAAGAGTTTATCTGTCTGCTTAGCCGTATTCAGGTCGTACTGTGAGAGCAGAACACTGTTATTTTAAGAATCACAGGTTCAAGTCAACTCAAGTCAAGTAAAGTTTACTGTCACCTGATATCTGGTCGTCCGGATCCAGCCAACATTATTATTGCATGTCTTGATTTTTAGATTTGTCAAATTTTGACATCTACTGGCCAAAACCTGCTACTGAACGCCTGTGTCAAAATTAGGTCAAGTGATGTTAGTAAACCTCGTTAACCAACTAATCCTACCTTCTGTGACATATAGACTAGCAGTTCGATTTCTAGCAGAAGCAAACGTGAAACATTGTGTTGTATCCCTTCCAATGTTGAGACCAAATCTATGTCTAGGCAGGACCACTAGATATGTAGAATAAACTGCTAGAACTAACTATATGTTTTGAGGACCCACTGTGGGTTCTAAGGAAGAGAAGGGAAGGTTGCAATACTCAACACACTACACAGTGCTCCTTTAAGCCAAAGTGTCATTTCAGATTTACTGTAAAACAACATTTAAACATGAGACAGTCGATTAATAACCATTTTATTAAATAACTGTCTGTAAGGCAGCTGTTACAGTTGGACGTCTGGTTCCATTCACCACCACTGTAAACAATTTTGACTGGTAACGTTCATCTACAACAGAGCGTTTCATTCCAAACCACCCTGACTGGCTCTGTTTACATCCTAAATGTTTAATTAAGTGGAGGTTTTGGTGGCAAATTCTTTATTTTACCATCACACCTTGACAGAAAATGGCAGTAGCTACACTGTACCAGCTGCCTTGCCCTAGGATTCCTAACGCCCCGCTTCGGGTTGATGACGCGCAGCTGAAGGCCGCCTGTGATTGGCTGCCGCTGAACATCCTACCTTCTGATTGGACACAGAAATCGCGTGACATCGCTGTAGCAATGCCTCATAGTAGAGGACGGGGGGACAGAGCGAACATGGCGTCGCTGAGGTACTTTCTCCGCTCCGGAAAGGTAAATAGCGACGAGTTTACTGTCCGTATCTTTAAATAAACAGGCGAGTGTTACAGAATGAACAGTCTTGTCTGGTTTCGTCCTCACAGAATGCCGTTTCCGCCGTCCTCTGGAGGGAGTTTCACAAGTCTTCACCGGCTGCTGTGCAGGTTTGATGTGATGATCCAACGTTCGTTAGCTAACATGTTCAGAGAGTAACAGAATATAAAATAATTTTGGAACTGATCAGATAATAAACGTTGATAAGACAATCAGTGCTATACAAAACGACGAAGTCTTTTGTTTACGTCTTCTACAGAGCTGCGTTGTCAGCTTACTGTTCGAAATTTTCCGTTCCACCTTAAATGGTGTGGCAGTTGCATTCTGAACGTAACCGCTGCTCCATTTAAGGTGGAACAGTGAGTTCGAATTAGAAACCAATGCGAGTCTCGTTGGTAATACTGCCTTCAAAACAACGCCCAGACGTCACAGTTAGCAGAACAGACGACCTTAAAACCATTCTAAGGCAATTTTAACTGCTGCCCATTTAAGGTGGAACGGAAAAATATGAGGCCGAACTTTAGCTTCACTACGACCGTCTCATTCAGGCTTTTTCACCAAACCTCGCGATATTGATGCAGTCCGTTATCACGATACTCAAATCACGGTTTCAGATTTATATTTTAATTTTTATTTTTGTATGCCAATTTTTCAGAAACTTTCCAAGTAGTTGAATCGTTGACATGTAAACAAAGTAATTCACTGTGGTCCTATGCGAAGCTTTTGGTTATAGAGAAATTTCACAACTTGTGGTGGTGGTGGTGATAGGAACCAAGATTTCATCTGCTATGACAGAATTGCCTCTATTTGCCACTATGACACTATTTAGATTAGTATTTTTAGTTTCTGTGTGGTGTTACCCTCTGTTGTGGAGATGAGCATGCGCAAACAACCCCACCTGTCTTGCGTCACTTATCGCTAGGGGTAGGAATCTGTTGCTGTGATTGCCATAGCAGTATGCCGAGTACTGCAGTAATATGCATTAGGATTTATTACCTGTTTTCCACTGCAGATTTTTTTATGTCTTTTTATATCAAGTAAGAATTTTTTTATTAAAAGTTTTTATTGGAGTAAAATGGGATTGTAAAGCAGATAAACTGACTATGATTCTTGTAAATACTTTGCTTTACATTTGTGTCATCACTGTCCAAAGAAAAACAAGTAACCTTATATGAGAAGCTAGAAATGTTTTTGACTTTTAATGTAAGTCAGTGTTATTTTGGAGCATTGCTATTGGTCCATAAATTGTATAACATTTTCACAAAGTGTAAACGGCGGCCGCTACGTTCGAATGATGTAGAAAAATAAAAGATAAATAAAAAATGTTCTTTGGACAGTGTTGGTATAATGAAAATTAAAATATAATAAACATATCATATAATAAATATAATCACTACTTGCAAAACTCTCCCATGAAAAATATTATGATACTGTGCTGTATCAATAGTTTTTCCCGCCCCTACTCGTCACTGTCGTGTTTTTGTTTTTTTTTGTTTGTTTGTTTTTTTAACTGAGGGCTGATTTTATGCTGACTGCTCAGAATGACTTGGTCAAATAAAACTGAAGTTTACATGTAATAGTTATGACTGTGATGTTGTTTTTTACACAATATACATTTTAAATCCATTCTTAGCCGAGAGAGACATTCAGAGTGCTGTGAGGCAAAAGAGCATTTAAATTACACCTAAAAACACCTGTTTACATCTCAGCAGTTCATTTCTGTATAATAGGTGGGCATGCAAGTTGTGTTATCCAGTGATTTTATTAGTGATTAATTAATTCAGTGCGTTTCAGTATGTTTCTCCTCTGATCTTCAGACATTAATGATTTTCGACTGTTGCAGGTAACAGTTAGAGATGCTCTCAACCAGGCGATGGATGAGGAGCTGGAGAGGGACGAGCGTGTGTTCCTGCTGGGTGAAGAAGTTGCACAGTATGATGGTGCCTATAAGGTAATTAATTGTAGTATTGTTGAGAATGCATTTAGCTTTTGTGTTGTATTTTCTGGAACTTCCTGTGCTGAAATGGTACTGTAAATATTTTAATACAGGTGAGCAGAGGACTCTGGAAGAAGTATGGAGATAAACGTATCATTGACACACCCATTACAGAGGTGAGCTAGAATTATCTGATGAGTCAGTCAAAAATTTTTTATTTATTTATTTTGCACGGTCCTGAAAATTGTTTCATATTACCCTTATCTTTATTTTGCAATATTCTCCCCCAGTGGAAATTTCCCCAGAAATGCTTATTGATCATAGTTACAAATTAATCAAGCCAGCTGAAGGCTGTTCAAACATGTATAATCACTTAAAGTATGTAAAAATCAAGATAATTACTGTAACTCTAAATCAGTAAGATTATATAGATTAAATTAAGTTGTATTGTATTATCTTGTTATAAGTCTAAAAATATCTTAAATATATTATATTTATAATGCAATTGTTTTCAAAACTGCACCCTCATTGGAGAGGCTAAGTGTGTGTGCATATATATATATATATATATATATATATATATATATATATATATATATGTATATGTATTTATAAATATGTATGCGTGTTTGTGTTTAAAAATATAAATACATAAGTGTTCTAAACATTTTATATAGTATAAAAGGAAGTTATTAAATACTCTATTACTTTATCGTTATCATTAACAATATTTGTCAACTTATCTGCCCTGAGTCTTGGAAAAACTACACACTTGGGATATTAATTTAATAGAACTTACAGCTGATCTTTCTGTGTATGTAAAACCACATTTTTTTCTAAAACTTGAAAAACAACATTTTGTCATTTGTGATTGGTCTCCAGGACATCTGCAGTAATCAGCAACAAATATTCAAAGCTTTGTCCTGAATGGGAAACAGGGCAAGTGGGCTGTGAAAGTCATTTAGTTAAAAAGAAATCAGCTGTAAAATTTGAGACTTTAGGCCAGCTGCTTTACTCCCAGAGCACTGTGGTGCTCACAGCTTTGCTTTATCCTGTATTAGCAGCAGGTCTGGAAGTTGTAGTCCAAACTAAAATCACATGTATTTCCACATTTTAACAGGGCACTTACAGAAATTTAGTACATGAATGTGTCTCTCTACAGCCTATTTTACAAAGTTGGTTATATACAGTACAGACCAAAAGTTTGGACACACCTTCTTATTCAAAGAGTTTTCTTTATTTTCATGACTATGAAAATTGAAGATTCACACCGAAGGCATCAAAACTTTGAATTAACACATGTGGAATTATATACTTAACAAAAAAGTGTAAAACAACTGAAAATATGTCTTTATATTCTAGGTTCTTCAAAGTAGCCACCTTTTGCTTTGATTACTGCTTCGCACACTCTTGGCATTCTCTTGATGAGCTTCAAGAGGTAGTCACCGGAAATGGTCTTCACTTCACAGGTGTGCCCTGTCAGGTTTGATAAGTGGGATTTCTGGCCTTATAAATGGGGTTGGGGCCATCAGTTGTGTTGTGCAGAAGTCAGGTGGATACACAGCTGATAGTCCTACTGAATAGACTGTTAGAATTTGTATTACGGCAAGAAAAAAGCAGCTAAGTAAAGAAAAACGAGGGGCCATCATTACTTTAAGAAATGAAGAAATGAGCTGGACTGCAGAGTGAAGGCAAAAGAGCCAACAAGTGCTAAGCTTCTCTGGGAACTCCTTCAAGACTGTTGAAAGACCATTTCCGGTGACTACCTCTTGAAGCTCATCAAGAGAATGCCAAGTGTGTGCGAAGCAGTAATCAAAGCAAAAGGTGGCTATTTTGAAGAACCTAGAATATAAAGACATATTTTCAGTTGTTTTACACTTTTTTGTTAAGTATATAATTCCACATGTGTTAATTCAAAGTTTTGATGCCTTCAGTGTGAATCTTCAGTTTTCATGGTCATGAAAATAAAGAAAACTCTTTGAATAAGAAGGTGTGTCCAAACTTTTGATCTGTACTGTGTGTGTGTGTGTGTGTGTGTGTGTGTGTGTATATATATATATCTATCTATCACACACTTACTGTTTTGCTTCTGTGTGCCCACATGTTTTGGATACACAGTTGTGATAGTGACTTCCTGACATGAATATATCAAAGCCGAATGTATAGTCACTTTGTGTCCAACAGTTTGGGTCGTTTGTTCACTAGTGCGACACACATTTTGTTTACCTTACGCAGGTATCAGAATATTTGTATCATGAATATTTATGAGTAAATAAGCTTGTTGTCAGTGCAACACTCATCCCTAGTGTAAATTCATCCCTAGTTGTACATGATTGAGATTAGTGATGGCAAACGTCTAAACGAGATATGTATTTGAACAACATACTGAACATGATCACGTATATGATTGTTTCAGATACACGATTGTTTCATGTGATTATTGTTTTTCATGGTACTGTAGTGACTGGCCATAATTGAATACATAAGCCATTTGTGTTGGTTGCAATTTTTTTTATTTAGTTTTTAAAACCACTATCTATTTTTGTCTGCCGCAGAAACACTGTTTTTTTGACAATATTTTTAGCTGGTCTTCTGAGTAACTAGCACAACTTCCAAAGTTGGAAGAGTTTTATTAATTGCCCTCAGAAGTGAAGTTTTCAAGTCAATCCAGTTCATTTGAAATTGGTTCAAAATCAAAGTAAGAAAGTTACTGTGGAGCTAGACACAAAGGCAATTCCTGATAATGCCAGCAGGTCAATACTAGAATTAATGTGCTGGTCATTTAGTGATGTCTGCAAGGTCCTGTAAACAGAACCAAGCAGAATTCTTAACAACTGGCACAGTTTATACCGCTTTAATTCATTTCTCCTGTTGCTTTGTTTTGTACAGATGGGTTTTGCGGGTATTGCTGTAGGTGCTGCCATGGTAAGTTGTTTCATGCTGGGGAGTATTTATCTCTAGATATTAAAGCCTGTTTACAATAGTGGGTTCTTTTTAATGTAAAGGTTCTTGTTAAAGTTTTATTAAATGGCTCTGATAATCTCTGTTTTCAGGCTGGTCTTAGGCCCATTTGTGAGTTCATGACCTTCAATTTTTCCATGCAAGCCATAGACCAGGTGATCAACTCTGCAGCGAAGACATACTACATGTCCGCTGGTCTGCAGCCTGTCCCAATTGTTTTCCGTGGGCCCAACGGTGCTTCTGCAGGTGTGGCAGCCCAGCACTCGCAGTGCTTCGCAGCCTGGTATGGACATTGTCCCGGTCTCAAGGTCATAAGCCCTTGGAATTCAGAGGACGCCAAGGGTCTTCTGAAAGCAGCCATTCGAGATGACAACCCAGGTATGACTGACCTTTTGCCTTGCCGGCTTTACATCCGGTCCAAATTTAAGCAAACTGTGCTATGAGTTTCCATCAGGTCAGAAGAAGGGACCAAAAAAAGCCTATAAGTAACAAGTTTATTGGGCAACTGACCTCTGATATTGGTTCAATTTGTAGTCATAAGAGCACAGTGGCTTAATAAACTGTTTTAGTATACCAGTTTTATGTTTTCTTCTTTGTGAAGATAGCATTACATCTCAGCAAACAAATCAAAGCTATGTTTTTTCGATGCAGTCAGGTAAAACAATCACCTGATCAGTTGTATGCCATATAGAAATAATTTAAATGTTAATATAAATATACATGTGTCCATAGTAAATCATACTATTTTTCTTTTCATCAGCAGGAAATTGTTTGATACATTTATATGCATGAAAATATGACTGGAGGCTCAGCTGTTGTAAAATTAAGTTTTGTTGCTTTTTTGTTGTAAAGTAGTATCTAGTAGTATTAGTAAGTTTTAATGGCAGAGGCTTTTTATTAATTTATTAGGGATCATATTTTTGGGATCAAGCCCAACTCGTTCACTATAAGGCGTGCTTGTCGGTGTGTTTTTTTTGTTTGTTTGTTTGTTTTTTTGTTATCATTTATAAATCATAATATGGGTGCAAGGTCATCGTAAAGTCTGTTTATGTAAATAAAATGTATGTCAAATATATTTTACAGATGGTTTATTGTGATTTTAGATCGTATTTTTATGTCAGATGTGTTGTGGAAGTGCAAAGTTTGCATTTTCCTAATAAAATATTTCAGCAGTATGTTTTTGTGAGGTAAAAATCACACAAGCTGGAATTTTTTCGCCCTGTTTACTAGGAAATGGTAATGATAGACGGTAATGAGCGAGCAAGCTTTCTCTATTCAACTCTCTCTACTTAGTGAGTCTGTGATGGGGAGTGTGTGGAGCTGTTGCCTAGTGCTCGGGGATAAGCTGCTGTCTTCTGGAAATGTATTGCATGATATATTTTAGACAGAGGGGTAGCTTCAATGCAGAAAACAGATAAACAGTTCTGTTTTGGTGAACTTACTGCGTTTTTTTTTTTTTTTTTTTTTTTGCATAATATGTTAATATGCATAATTAAGTTATGGTGTAAGCAAGTCATGCGGAGTGATTTGATGTGAAATTCATTTTATAGAGTTCTGCAGTCAAAATTATTTACAGTGATGGTGATTTGATTGTTTTAGACCTTTAACCATGACATCAGTTTGGATTTAGTTCATCATCTCTATTAAATCCGGATTTTAAAAAAATACAGTATTACATAAACATCTCAACTTGACTAGACGTCCTAACTTTAGGATGAAACTATGTTGTAACCTCTGTTTAAACGTCTATTTCGAAGATTCATGTACACTGTAAACCTGAGGCTTTTCACCTGTGATTGTTTTTATTCTAACAACGTTTCTAAATATCTCAGACACTGCAGATACACAAGCTCCACCGTCGCCTCTTATTACCCTCCTGTGTTTAATGTTGACAGAAACTGCTTAGAGTAAATATTAGTGATGGTGTTGAATAATGAGGAGACAGAGCTGAAGGTGTGGCTTTTAATTTAGATGAATAACATTGGTGCTCTGATTAACAGCATAAGGCGCCCTCACAATATTCATAACTTTGTCACACTTTTTTAGACCTAGTTTGCATCAGTAACAGCAGCTGCCTGCATAATGACCATTATTTAGATGACGTGTTTATTGGTAAACACCAATAAACTTGTCTGTAGATTGTTGGCGTTGATCAAATCGATCAGTCTACTGTCATGTCTGGTACCAAGCAACTAATTTGCATCTGTAATATAAATTTGTTAAGGAGTCTTATCCAGATCTGTCAAATCTTGAGACAAAACCATATAACTTTTAAGTAACATGAGCTCTGGTTCATACCCACCACCATAATAAAGAAATCTGCATAACTAGTTTCCAGAGTGTTGACAAAAGATGAAGGTTCTGAAAAGACATAAATGTATACACAAAAATACTCCCATTCAGCCCAGTCATGCATAAAATACTCAACAAACTGATGTTCTGTGTAGATTTTTTTTTTGCCTATATGTTTTTGGGAACTGTAAAAGGATTTAGCAGCAGTTTTATTTTTATGTGTTCTCAAACAGTGGTGGTGCTGGAAAATGAACTGATGTACGGAGTGGCCTTCGAGTTATCTGAGGAAGCCCAGTCCAAAGACTTCACCATTCCTATTGGAAAGGCAAAGGTCGAAAGACAAGGTGGGTAGCGTCACCGGCTGATGTTAAACGTCTAAAATGGCTTGGTTGAATTCAAAGTAGAATTTGAAGTTTGTTTGTGTTTCCCAGGAAATCACATCACACTGGTGTCACATTCCCGAATGGTTGGACATTGTCTTGATGCTGCTGCAGTTTTGGCCAAAGAGGGTATTGAATGTGAGGTGAGCTTCACAAATGTTCTGCTCAGTTGTCTTTAGCCTTCAGTTTGATTTGCAGTGACTTAGTAGAGGACAGTGGAACAAACATTGTTTTAGTATCATTAAAATGTTTATGTAGGTTTTTTTTTTCTTCTTTTGTTTTTTAAATAAAACAATCAAAACACATTTTTCTAATATTGTATTCACTTTTTCACACCAGCACTTTTTAGTCCGGTTAAAATGCACTCTGGTTCGTTTGCACCCTTGGTGCGGTTCGTTTTGGCAGGTGTGAAAACCAAAGTAATTGCACTCTGGTGCAGACCAAAACAACCACACCAAGACCCTCGAGAGGATGTGGTCTTGGTCTGAACGTCAGAGCGGTTTGTTTGTGGTGAGAATGTCATCCAACCTCGAGCTGACCCAAGTATTAGGTGTACTAAGGCATTATTGCATTAGTATTAGGTGTGTAGTGCATTATCAAGACATGAGCTGGGTGTTCTGCAGGTGGACTGTAGTTTGGTATATTATCAGATTATTATTACAGCTATGAACAGATGCTGTCTCTGCCGCTGCTCCGTGATACGCTCTACAAGAAATGTGCAGTAGTTTGGGAAAACCGGATCTTCTCCCTGTGTTTACTTTCTTGCTCCTGCACCAGGCAACGCTGACCAATCAGAGCAGACAACGTGTTCATGTGGTTTGTAGGGGCGCATTTTGGTGCATTTAGGCTTTTGCCTGAAACAAACCAAACCGAGGGGGGAAACTGATCCGGACCAGTGAAATTATTATTATTATTATTATTATTATTATTATTATTATAGAATTATAGTTAACTAAATGAATCTAAAATACTTCTGTTGGGTGAAATGGTAAAAACTGAAATGAACAGTATAGTGATTGACTTTAGTCTTGCTTATTAACTCAAGCAAGGCTCATATATGTAAAGACCACAGCAGCTTCTCTCAGCCCAGCTTACATGGTACTGAATGTGTTTCAGTTGAAAGTCATATGTGCACCTCTTGCACTTGAGCATCAAACTTAGTTTGTAAGCTGAGACCTCTGTTTCGCCTAAAGCAGCTGATTTGTGCACCATAGGCGGTGCATGTGTAAAGCAGTCTAGTCTCTATGCTAGCCTTATTGCTAACAGCTAGCCCCAAGAGACTGGCTCTTCCATCCACTTCCCTTGCCCTTAAAGTCTGATGTTGCTCTTTTCACAGTAACCTTGACCAACTTAACTTAGACTGCTGCTTGCTTTGCTATGCGAGACGTGAGGGAATCAGTGTGTTTTGTAATGTTTGTAGATTACGCGATCAGTGTGTGTTTGCATGCTTGCTTAATGCAACACCTTAACAAGGATTTCAGCCATAAACCTGATGAACCAGTGACTGATTTGCAACTTACTTCCAGGTCATCAACCTTCGCACTATCAGACCACTGGACGTGGAGGCGATTGAGGCCAGTGTGATGAAAACCAACCACCTGATAACTGTTGAAGGAGGCTGGCCCCAGTTCGGTGTCGGAGCAGAGATTTGTGCCAGAATTATGGAGGGTAAACTGTCGTTTACTGTGCTTCTTTGATTTTTAAAGTATTGCACATTGGAAGCTCATTAGGGAACTGTACAGTATACAGTACATGAACGATCCTGTCTTTGCTTTCTAACTGTAGGTCAGGCTTTCAACTACCTAGACGCCCCTGCCATCAGAGTTACTGGAGTGGACATACCAATGCCATACGCCAAGATTCTGGAAGACAACAGCTTACCACAAATCAAGGATATCATCTTTTCAGTCAAAAAGACATTGAACGTGTAATATCATAGCTAATATCATCCCCCCCACCCCTTCAACCCAGTCGAGAAATCCGGCCCTCAAACACCTGATGTCCCTCGTCTACCCAGAAAGGATGCACTAAGCTTAGCTTAGAGTCTCAAATGTTCAGTGGGCTTTCTGTTACAACCTTCAATGATAGACACCACACTATGTATTCAGAAAATGAATCTTTTTGAGAGATAAGATGGTTTATCGTGGGATATTTATTACTGAGGCATGAATAACTTTGTGTGTCCTGTTCATCTAAATGCTAATACAATGGAAAACATTTTATCACCATGTAAATGTGACTTATTGGTATTAAATGTTCTGCTCCGGAATGAAAATAAAAGCTGCAGTTATGTCTCTTGCACGCACGCATGCCTTACTATATTAGTAAGGTCATCCATAGGTTTCTATTGAACTTTGTTTTACTATAACTAAATAATCCTAACCTTAACCTTAGTATCCAAAAGACTAATTTTCTCCTCTATTAGATTTTTTTTAAAGCTTGATTTTTGGAGAAAGTGACGTGTCCTAAAGTGAGAACCAGAAACATGTCCTCACTTTACCAAAAAAATAAGACTGTACTATACTAGTGAGGACATGTAGTCCTCACAACTATACCTCTGCAAGAACACACACACACAAACACACACTTTCTCTTCCTCTTTCTTGCACATCTCACTTTCTACCAAAACACTTCTAGTTGTATTTAAGACAGCACCCCCAAATAACAGTAAAATACAGATAATACGCTTACAACTATGGTTTTTTGTGGGTTATTTAGTAAAAGGAATGGCTTTTTGGTTTTATTTACACAGTCAAGTTTCATTATTATGACCACTTCTACCGTGGACCCCTAATTCCCCAGACATTAACCCAATTCAGCATCTGTGGGATGACCTGGATGGTGGTGTTGTCTCTATGGATCCCCCTCCACGCTCCCTCCAGCAGCTGTGGGATGCACTGCAGTCATGGCTCCAGATACCTGTGACCTCCTACCAGGACCTTACTGAGTCTCCCATGTAGCTGCTGTCTGGGCTGCGCCTGGTGGCTACTGTGGATATTACCTGGTGCTCATAATGTGACTCCACTGTGTAGAACCATGATGCATTTGCATACTTGATAAAATGGTTCTATTTAGTACTAAAAGAGACAGCTGCCCAATCATATGAATACAATATTATTATTATTATTATAAAATATATTCTGAGACATATATATATATATATATATATATATATATATATATATATATATATATATATATATATATATATATGTTGTCACTTTCCAATAAAAAACATGTATCTCAATTTTTGATGATCATTTGAAAATGACAGCTGCTGTTTACATTGTAGTTAAATTGACTTACGTTGAACGTGAAGTCACGTGTTTTTTATTTTATATATATATATATATATATATATATATATATATATATATATATATATATATATATATATATACATGTGAGTGTGTGTGAGAGAGAGGAAGAGTCCTGTATAAGTCTTAGAGAAAAAGAGTGAGTCCTGTGTAAGGTGGTGTTAATGATCAGATTAGTTTGATCAGGTATGTGGGAAGCAAGTGAAACGCTGTATTAACTCAGTAAGGTGGTGTTAATGATCAGATTAGTTGATCAGGTATGTGAGAAGCAGGTGACGCGCTGTATGAACTCAGTAAGGTGGTGTTAATGATCAGATTAGTTGATCAGGTATGTGGGAGGCAGGTGGAAAGCTCTATTAACTCAGTAAGGCGGTGTTAATTATCAGATTAGTTGATCAGGTATGTGGGAAGCAGGTGAAGCGCTGTATTAACTCAGTAAGGTGGTGTTAATTATCAGATTAGTTGATCAGGTATGTGGGAAGCAGGTGAAACGCTGTAATAACTCAGTAAGGTGGTGTTAATGATCAGATTAGTTGATCAGGTATGTGAGAAGCAGGTGAAGCGCTGTATGAAGTCAGTAAGGTGTTGTTAATGATCAGATTAGTTGATCAGGTATGTGGGAAGCAGGTGAAACGCTGTATTAACTCAGTAAGGTGGTGTTAATGATCAGATTAGTTGATCAGGTATGTGAGAAGCAGGTGAAGCGCTGTATTAACTCAGTAAGGTGGTGTTAATGATCAGATTAGTTGATCAGGTATGTGGGAAGCAGGTGAAACGCTGTATTAACTCAGTAAGGTGGTGTTAATGATCAGATTAGTTGATCAGGTATGTGGGAAGCAGGTGGAACGCTGTATTAACTCAGTAAGGTGGTGTTAATGATCAGATAAGTTGGATCAGGTATGTGGGAAGCAGGTGGAACGCTGTATTAACTCAGTAAGGTGGTGTTAATGATCAGATTAGTTGATCAGGTATGTGGGAAGCAGGTGAAGCGCTGTATTAACTCAGTAAGGTGGTGTTAATGATCAGATTAGTTGATCAGGTATGTGGGAAGCAGGTGGAACGCTGTATTAACTCAGTAAGGTGGTGTTAATGATCAGATTAGTTGATCAGGTATGTGAGAAGCAGGTGACGCGCTGTATTAACTCAGTAAGGTGGTGTTAATGATCAGATTAGTTGATCAGGTATGTGGGAAGCAGGTGGAACGCTGTAATAACTCAGTAAGGTGGTGTTGATGATCAGATTAGTTGGATCAGGTATGTGG
>CM038714.1:7141674-7198084 GCA_021613375.1 Megaleporinus macrocephalus | reverse complement strand
AGTGTAAATGTAAGGAGTAGAAAGTACAGATAATGGAGTGTAAACGTAAGGAGTAGAAAGTACAGATAATGGAGTGTAAATGTAAGGATCAGAAAGTACAGATAATGGAGTGTAAATGTAAGGAGTAGAAATTACTGATAATGGAGTGTAAACGTAAGGAGTAGAAAGTACAGATAATGGAGTGTAAACGTAAGGAGTAGAAGGTACAGATAATGGAGTGTAAATATAAGGAGTAGAAAGTACAGACAATGGAGTGTAAACGTAAGGAGTAGAAGGTACAGATAATGGAGTGTAAATGTAAGGAGTAGAAAGTACTGATAATGGAGTGTAAATGTAAGGAGTAGAAAGTACTGATAATGGAGTGTAAATGTAAGGAGTAGAAAGTACAGATAATGGAGTGTAAATATAAGGATCAGAAAGAACAGATAATGGAGCGTAAATATAAGGAGTAGAAAGTACAGATAATGGAGTGTAAACGTAAGGAGTAGAAAGCACTGATAATGGAGTGTAAATGTAAGGAGTAGAAAGTACAGATAATGGAGTGTAAATGTAAGGAGTAGAAAGTACTGATAATGGAGTGTAAATGTAAGGAGTAGAAAGTACTGATAATGGAGTGTAAATGTAAGAAGTAGAAAGTACAGATAATGGAGTGTAAATGTAAGGAGTAGAAATTACTGACAATGGAGTGTAAACGTAAGGAGTAGAAAGTACAGATAATGGAGTGTAAATGTAAGGATCAGAAAGTACAGATAATGGAGTGTAAACGTAAGGAGTAGAAGGTACAGATAATGGAGTGTAAATGTAAGGATCAGAAAGTACAGATAATGGAGTGTAAACGTAAGGAGTAGAAAGTACAGATAATGGAGTGTAAACGTAAGGAGTAGAAGGTACAGATAATGGAGTGTAAATGTAAGGAGTAGAAAGTACTGATAATGGAGTGTAAATGTAAGGAGTAGAAAGTACTGATAATGGAGTGTAAATGTAAGGAGTAGAAAGTATAGATAATGAAGTATAAATGTAAGGATCAGAAAGTACAGATAATGGAGTGTAAATATAAGGAGTAGAAAGTACTGATAATGAAGTATAAATGTAAGGATCAGAAAGAACAGATAATGGAGTGTAAATATAAGGAGTAGAAAGCACTGATAATGGAATGTAAATGTAAGGAGTAGACAGCACTGATAATTAAAAATAATTACTCCAGTAAAGTATAAATAATCAACATTTCTACTTAAGTACTTATTTGTACTTCACTTCACTGACACCTCTGATTACTGTAGGGATGCGCTGTAGTGCCGTGGTGTTCATATAGGTGAGCATATTTTGCAAGTACATATTTTCCTGTATAGCTCCATATTTTATAATAATTCATGACTACTGCATAAAGTAACTCTCACCAATGTGGCTGTAATTACATCAGTTTAACTGGGTTTAGAGCAGCACAGTTTGAAAAACACTGAATAATCACGGTAGCTATAGATTATTATTATTATTGCACATTGCAAGGCAACTCCAGATTGTCAGGTATGATTGTGTGATTTCGGGCTTGTATACAGATTTTTGATCAGATGCATGGATTCCAGACAGGAGCAGATTTTTCCAGAAAAAAACATGCCCATCTAAGGTTCTTCTGCTTGACTGTCTTACACCGTTTCTCAGGGCAGACCCCCGACCACAAGTGTAGTGTTGTTTCCACTGTCACCATGGTAACGCTTCTCCAGTGTACAATGACACATCAAACCACTCAGAATAGTCTCGCTTATATCTTTACAAAATTAAATACAAATTTAACAGCATTAAATTGCACACATATGCTATTTAAATCCCTAATACCTTGATATAACTACACTGCTGATTTTTTAAAATTGTTATATTTTGTGTTTTTCCTAAATTACCTATTGGTAAGGGATTAAAAAGTCCTTCCATCGGTCATCTTCCTATTTTAACCTACATCAAGCGCCTCAACTCTATAGTTAACTATAACTATAACAACATAACAGTCATTTAGATCCGACCTACCAGAGTTGTTGTTGTACTTCACTGAATAGTCCTCCTCATTTTCATAAGCAGACTGTCTGGATTTCTAAGGGACAACAAAAATAATTTTTGTTCATCATCATCATAAGTAACTCTGTGGCTGCTCGTATCGGCTCAGCCAACACCTCGCCTACCTTTCTAGCCAAGATCTTCCTCCTTTTCTTCTCCTCCTCAGAGCCATGGTGCGACTGTGCCCGTGTCAGCCTCCTGTGCTGATGAATCTGTGCAGAGGAAACACATCGCTTGTCTGTGTCACCATCAAGTTTGTGATGTAAACTGAAAATGATACATAATTATACTTTTTTCTCTGCAACACACACACACACAGAGCCCAGACAAGAACATAAAACACTTACTGCTCTCTGCTCTTCTTGGAGACGCTTTTCTAAGCACTCTTTGGATGATTTCAAGGCATCCTTTAATTTGGAGGTTATCTACGTTTCAGTAAGGAGAGCAACACATGATTACAGACTATCTGACAGCTACATTCTCACATGACACGCCTATAGAGATATACAACATATACATAGCACATATTTACACTCAAACATGCAAATAAATGGAACAAGTGGTTCTTATATACTAATTCTGCGCAAATGTACAAACAAATAATTAGTCAGATACTACTAGTTAGAGTGTTTAAAACTGCTCTGTTTTAGTTATTGTGTATATATATATATATATATATATACACACAGTACAGATCAAAAGTTTGGACACACCTTCTTATTCAAAGAGTTTTCTTTATTTTCATGACTATGAAAATTGAAGATTCACACCGAAGGCATCAAAACTTTGAATTAACACATGTGGAATTATATACTTAACAAAAAAGTGTAAAACAACTGAAAATATGTCTTTATATTCTAGGTTCTTCAAAGTAGCCACCTTTTGCTTTGATTACTGCTTCGCACACTCTTGGCATTCTCTTGATGAGCTTCAAGAGGTAGTCACCGGAAATGGTCTTTCAACAGTCTTGAAGGAGTTCCCAGAGAAGCTTAGCACTTGTTGGCTCTTTTGCCTTCACTCTGCAGTCCAGCTCACCCCAAACCATCTCGATTGGGTTCAGGTCCGGTGACTGTGGAGGCCAGGTCATCTGGCGCAGCACCCCATCACTCTCCTTCTTGGTCAAATAGCCCTTACACAGCCTGGAGGTGTGTTTGGGGTCATTGTCCTGTTGAAAAAGAAATGATGGTCCAACTAAACGCAAACTGGTTGAAATAGCATGCCACTGCAAGATGCTGTGGTAGCCATGCTGGTTCAGTATGCCTTCAATTTTGAATAAATCCCCAACAGTGTCACCAGCAAAGCACCCCCACACCATCACACCTCCTCCTCCATGCTTCACGGTGGGAACCAGGCACCTTTTCTGTGTCACACAAAGACACGGTGGTTGGAACCAAAGATCTCAAATTTGGACTCATCAGACCAAAGCACAGATTTCCACTGGTCTAATGTCCATTCCTTGAGTTCTTCAGCTCTCTTCTGCTTGTTGCCTGTCCTTAGCAGTTGTTTCCTAGCAGCTACTTAACCATAAAGGCCTGATGCACACAGTCTCCTCCTAACAGTTGTTCTAGAGATGTGTCTGCTGCTAGAACTCTGTGTGGCATTGACCTGGTCTCTAATCTGAGCTGCTGTTAACCTGTGATTTCTGAGGCTGGTGACTCGGATGAACTTATCCTCCGCAGCAGAGGTGACTCTTGGTCTTCTTTCCTGGGGCGGTCCTCATGTGAGCCAGTTTCTTTGTAGCGCTTGATGGTTTTTGCGACTGCACTTGGGGACACTTTCAAAGTTTTCACAATTTTACGGACTGACTTACCTTCATTTCTTAAAGTAATGATGGCCCCTCGTTTTTCTTTACTTAGCTGCTTTTTTCTTGCCGTAATACAAATTCTAACAGTCTATTCAGTAGGACTATCAGCTGTGTATCCACCTGACTTCTGCACAACACAACTGATGGCCCCAACCCCATTTATAAGGCCAGAAATCCCACTTATCAAACCTGACAGGGCACACCTGTGAAGTGAAGACCATTTCCGGTGACTACCTCTTGAAGCTCATCAAGAGAATGCCAAGAGTGTGCGAAGCAGTAATCAAAGCAAAAGGTGGCTACTTTGAAGAACTTAGAATATAAAGACATATTTTCAGTTGTTTTACACTTTTTTGTTAAGTATATAATTCCACATGTGTTAATTCAAAGTTTTGATGCCTTCGGTGTGAATCTTCAATTTTCATAGTCATGAAAATAAAGTCTTTGAATAAGAAGGTGTGTCCAAACTTTTGATCTGTACTGTGTGTGTATATATAGTCGCTGTCCAATGAAAAACATGTATCTCCATTTTTGGCAATTTTAAGTTTTCTACATCATTTAAACACACCAATAATCATTTACGTTGAGTGAATATTTCATGATGAATGGACCAATAGAAATGCTTCAAAATCACCGGGAAAAAATTCTGGTTACATTAACTTACATTAAAAGTAAAGTATGTCTTTGGTCTTTCCTGTAAAGTTGCCATTTTGTTTTAGATAGTGACAATATATATTTTGAACAATTATTTGAACAACAATATAAAACTTTTGAACATTGGTGTCTTAGCAAAGCATATATAACAGCAATCATCTTTATGGAAAAAAAAACATAAAAACATTATAAATACAATGTGACGTATATTTGCGTGATAAGCCTGGTTTCCATTCACATGTTGCACACGTTGTGCACATTTACAAAATTTTAGCAAAAAATGTGAATCAAGTGTTTCCATCCCCTACAGTAGGCTACCGTGATCAGGGGCTGCATCGATACAAGCAAGATGGAGAGATTAAACCCAGGTTTTCAGTAGAATTATCTTTACAGATAGTTGCCATCGTTTGATGTCCGTGTTGTTTGTAGAGCAGAGACGGAGGGCAGGACAGCAACAGCCCACCAGACGAGGGCTGAAGGACCGACAACATGCACCACATTGAGAGGAGCCGTTTTCAATTGAGTTTTGGATGAAAGTGACCTTCGAAAAGCTACGCACTATTACTGGGACATGCACCATGGACAGCTGTTTCACTTTACCAAAGCCAAGTAATAAGATAATCCCCACTGCGGTACATAAGCTGGGCACTTGTGCCGAGTACATGATAGTGAACAAATTGTTTGGTGTGTCACAACAGGTCCCAACAAGATCAGGTGGAACAGAATGATGTAACTTACACTATTATATGTAGTCTTTTATCAAAAAACGCTTTTCCATCACTTTTAGCAATTTTAGCTTTAGCGATACTCTAAGTTTTCAACCTCATCCTAACATAAAATTTGTGCTTCTGATTTTCAGGCTTTTCCCATTCAGGGGGGAATATTATGATTAAAATTCGATAACACTGTTGGATGGAAATCCTGCTTTAGTCTCCAAAGCTCATTCTGATGAAGTCTAATATTTACTATATATATAATAAATAAAGATATCTTTTTACTCCGCTAAAGTTTAGTAATTATTCGTATTTTGCATTTAGACATTCGCACTAAGTGTGTAGAATTACCTTGAACTGGGGCTTTTCTGAGTTGAACAGCAGGACATCACTGAACAGTCTGTAAAGCAGAAAACAACACATATGCACTGCATGTCATCATAACACAAGAGCGTGAAAAAGCTGGAGGTCAGTGGTTATCACTACTCACGGTGTCCGCAGGAGCTGAGGAACGGTGGGCATTCCTGTTTTACAAGCCTCAGTGGACAGGATGGACTGCAGTACCAAGACTGGGAAAAAAAGAGGACCAATTACCTTGTCTTAGTGTTCATATATTCTCGCACCTATTAAAAAGATCTGAGTGCACGCTTTAGCCGACTCACCGACTGAGGTGTAGGGGGCAGAAGGATACTGGTCCACAGGTACAGCATCTGGTGGCCTTCCGTACGTCATTTCATACAGCAAGTGTCCAAAGGAGTAGACGTCAATGCTCTCTGTGCTCTGAGAGGACAAGGTCAAATATAATTACCTCTCACGTGTTTAAAGAGTTTCAATGTGTGTGTGTTATTTTTAAACCTGTCAAATCATTACTTAAGCAAAGCCTGCTTTTTATGTCACATGTATGTGTTTTCGTGTTTAACAGTAAATCAAAAGTGTCCTAAAGAAGTCCCCAAACACTTACAGGCAGGGTAATCAGGCTTGAGTACTGGGTTACATTGTGTAGTCAACAGTGTCAAAGAACGCTAAAAGAACGCTATCTCACGTTTATTTTCCTGAACTGCGTGACGTAAGGTCGGTAGTAAGAGGAAAGTCCCAGCAGTGAGTTCTCTATGTCCAGGAGTTTGCATGTGTTGTCTTCAATTAGAATGTTGGATGCATGGAGATGCCCAAATGGAAACCCCTTATCATGAAGGAACTTCAGGGCCTTAATGAACACAGAAAAGAAACACTGGATTAAACAGAAGTTAAAAAAAACAAAACAAAACAAAACAATGTTATCAAAATGCTATGTAAACACTAATACCCAATACCCTCATCATACATTTTACATGTATATATATATACACACACACACACACACACACACATCACTAATTCTTTTAGAGAGGAAGCTTTTATTTACTCACTTTATTATTAAATATTAAACAGTATTAATAGAGTAAGTAGAGCTTTTACACTTTATTATTAAATATTAATCAGTATTAATAGAGAAAGTAGTTCTTTTACACTTTATTATTAAATATTAAACAGTATTAATAGAGTAAGTAGTACTTTTACACTTTATTATTAAATATTAATCAGTATTAATAGAGTAAGTAGTACTTTTACACTTTATTATTAAATATTAATCAGTATTAATAGAGTAAGTAGTACTTTTACACTTTATTATTAAATATTAATCAGTATTAATAGAGGAAGTAGAGCTTTTACACTTTATTATTAAATATTAATCAGTATTAATAGAGAAAGTAGTTCTTTTACATACGTCAGTGTGTTTATTTAACTCTTTCCAAGCTTCTCCTAAACAACCCAGTATTATTATCAGTTCTCATCTAATACCTGCTTTGACTGCTCAGTACTTCATTAAGCTAAATCAAGATTTGCTGCTGAAGGAACTGAACACATTCATACAATGTCTGGGACGTCCAGGAGAAATCTGGAACCTAACTTTGTTCTTCAAACTGGATCAAGATCTGATCTACTTCTATCACAATAACATATTCATGTTACTTTGTATTGTATGTATGACTATTTACATCTGTTCTAATCAGATCTACTAGTGAAAATGCACGTATTGATAAGATAAAGACTTTTAAACCATCAGACTTTAGCACATAAGTGTGTTTATATACACACACACACACACACATACAAGATCACTGCCACACTGTTACAATAAATCAACTCTGTAATCAGCAATGTCAATTTTTCCACACCTCCAAAATCTGTCTCCCATATGTTCTGATTTGCTGAAGTTCCAAACCCTGAATCTTTTTTGGGTTACAGTACTTCTTCACGAACGGCTCCTTTGGCTTGACCTGAGGTTTAGGGTGTAAAGATAAATGGATAAATAGACAGATTGGTGGATGGATATATGAACAGATGGACAAGTTGGTGGGTAGACAGAAGGATGGATGAATAAATGATGAGTGGATGGATGGTCCACAAATTGGGTGGATGTGCAGATAAGAAATTAAACAGCTATTGAAGTTTATCAGGGCACATGCGGTTGTCACAGAAACATATGAAATGACTGACATTCTCAAAATTAAGTATGTGATGACACATACCTTGCAAACATGATCCCTAAGCGTGCCTTTCTCGTTGAAGGTTCTGATCACTAAAGCAGAGGACTCGCTAGTAAAAGCAAACGTGACTGGGCAGATGTATGGATGCTGAAGTCCAAACCAGAAACGGAAAGAAAGAAAGAATCACACCAGTTAACAATGAACTAACAAGCTGAAAATAATATTAATAATATAAAAAAAAATCTTCAGACTAAAGGAGACATTTTGCTTTTGGCAAACGATACAGAAACGGTATTTCCAGGAAACCAGCACACATGGCTAAACATGTCTGAACTGTAGAAAATCAAACCAAATTAAGTAGAGATGGACTACAGTTCAGCATTTAACACGCTCATCCCACTCAGACTTTCAGAAAAGCTCCTCACCCTCGGACTGACACCAGCCCTCTGCAACTGGGTGCTGAACTTTCTAACAGACAGACCCCAGTCAGTCAGAGTCGGCAGCTGCACATCCAGCACAAGAACAGTGAGCACAGGGGTCCCTCAAGGCTGTGTGCTGAGCCCCCTTCTGTACACGCTCTTCACATACGACTGCGTGGCCTCCCAGAACAACACCAGCATCATCAAATTTGCTGATGATACTACAGTCGTTGGACTGATCACTGGTGGGGAAGAGACAGCGTACAGGAAGGAGGTGGCTGAGCTGGTGGTCTGGTGTCATGACAACAATCTTTCCTTGAATACAGACAAGACCAAGGAAATGATTGTTGATCCAAGGAGGAAGCGAGAGCTACACACACCCCTGTACATAGGGGAGACTGAGGTGGAGAGGGTGAAAACCTTTAAGTTCCTTGGCATTCACATCAGTGAGGATCTCAGCTGGTCCCACAACACTCAGATCATCATCAGGAAGTCCCAGCAGCGACTGTACTTTCTGAGAAGGCTGAGAACATTTGGTATGCCAACCAAAATTCTCAGCACCTTCTACAGGAGTATGATTGAGAGTGTTCTTACCAGCTCCATCATCGTCTGGTATGGAAACTCTACTGCTCAGGACAGAAAGGCTCTCCAGCGTGTGATCAAAACTGCACAGTCCATCTCAGGAGCAGTCTTACCCTCACTGCAGAACATCTACCACACCAGGGTCACCAGGAGGGCCCACAACATAATCAGGGACAGTACACACCCCCAGTACACACTCTTCACACTTTTACCTTCAGGCAGACGTTACAGGAGTGTGAAGTCCAGGACCACAAGACTGACAAACAGTTTCTACTCACAGGCCATCAGGCTTCTGAACACCTCACACACTACCTCTCCAACCTCTCCTATCTGAACTGGTTTTAACTGGTCTGATTTTAACTGAACCTTACACTCACTGTACTGTCAGAATACTGTTTACATTCACCGTACAGTCAGAATACTGTTTACACTCACTGTACTGTCAGAATACTGTTTACAGTCACTGTACTGTCAGAATACTGTTTACACTCACTGTACTGTCAGAATACTGTTTACACTCACCGTACTGTCAGAATACTGTTTACACTCACTGTACTGTCAGAATACTGTTTACACTCACTGTACTGTCAGAATACTGTTTACATTCACCGTACAGTCAGAATACTGTTTACACTCACTGTACTGTCAGAATACTGTTTACATTCACTGTACTGTCAGAATACTGTTTACACTCACTGTACTGTCAGAATACTGTTTACATTCACTGTACTGTCAGAATACTGTTTACATTCACTGTACTGTCAGAATACTGTTTACACTCACTGTACTGTCAGAATACTGTTTACATTCACTGTACTGTGAGAATACTGTTTACACTCACTGTACTGTCAGAATACTGTTTACATTCACTGTACTGTCAGAATACTGTTTACACTCACTGTACTGTCAGAATACTGTTTACATTCACTGTACTGTCAGAATACTGTTTACACTCACTGTACTGTCAGAATACTGTTTACATTCACTGTACTGTCAGAATACTGTTTACATTCACTGTACTGTCAGAATACTGTTTACACTCACTGTACTGTCAGAATACTGTTTACATTCACTGTACTGTCAGAATACTGTTTACACTCACCGTACAGTCAGAATACTGTTTACATTCACCGTACTGTCAGAATACTGTTTACATTCACCGTACAGTCAGAATACTGTTTACATTCACCGTACTGTCAGAATACTGTTTACACTCACCGTACTGTCAGAATACTGTTTACATTCACCGTACTGTCAGAATACTGTTTACACTCACCGTACTGTCAGAATACTGTTTACATTCACTGTACTGTCAGAATACTGTTTACATTCACTGTACTGTCAGAATACTGTTTACACTCACCGTACAGTCAGAATACTGTTTACATTCACCGTACTGTCAGAATACTGTTTACATTCACCGTACAGTCAGAATACTGTTTACATTCACCGTACTGTCAGAATACTGTTTACACTCACTGTACTGTCAGAATACTGTTTACATTCACTGTACTGTCAGAATACTGTTTACACTCACCGTACTGTCAGAATACTGTTTACAATCACTGTACTGTCAGAATACTGTTTACATTCACTGTACTGTCAGAATACTGTTTACACTCACCGTACAGTCAGAATACTGTTTACATTCACCGTACTGTCAGAATACTGTTTACATTCACCGTACAGTCAGAATACTGTTTACACTCACCGTACTGTCAGAATACTGTTTACAATCACCGTACTGTCAGAATACTGTTTACATTCACTGTACTGTCAGAATACTGTTTACATTCACTGTACTGTCAGAATACTGTTTACACTCACCGTACAGTCAGAATACTGTTTACACTCACCGTACAGTCAGAATACTGTTTACACTCACCGTACTGTCAGAATACTGTTTACAATCACCGTACTGTCAGAATACTGTTTACATTCACTGTACTGTCAGAATACTGTTTACACTCACCGTACAGTCAGAATACTGTTTACATTCACCGTACTGTCAGAATACTGTTTACATTCACCGTACAGTCAGAATACTGTTTACATTCACCGTACTGTCAGAATACTGTTTACACTCACCGTACTGTCAGAATACTGTTTACATTCACTGTACTGTCAGAATACTGTTTACACTCACCGTACTGTCAGAATACTGTTTACAATCACTGTACTGTCAGAATACTGTTTACATTCACTGTACAGTCAGAATACTGTTTACATTCACTGTACTGTCAGAATACTGTTTACACTCACTGTACTGTCAGAATACTGTTTACATTCACTGTACTGTCAGAATACTGTTTACACTCACCGTACTGTCAGAATACTGTTTACATTCACTGTACTGTCAGAATACTGTTTACATTCACTGTACTGTCAGAATACTGTTTACATTCACTGTACTGTCAGAATACTGTTTACACTCACTGTACTGTCAGAATACTGTTTACACTCACTGTACTGTCAGAATACTGTTTACACTCACTACTCACACAAACATTACTGTTTACATTCACTGCTCACACAAACATTATTGTTTACATTCACTACTCACACAAACATTACTGTTTACATTCACTGCTCACACAAACATTATTGTTTACATTCACTACTCACACGAACATTACTGTTTACATTCACTACTCACACGAACATTATTGTTTACATTCACTACTCACACAAACATTACTGTTTACATTCACTACTCACACGAACATTACTGTTTACATTCACTACTCACACAAACATTACTGTTTACATTCACTACTCACACGAACATTATTGTTTACATTCACTACTCACACAAATATTATTGTTTACATTCACTACTCACACAAACATTATTGTTTACATTCACTACTCACACGAACATTACTGTTTACATTCACTACTCACACGAACATTATTGTTTACATTCACTACTCACACAAACATTACTGTTTACATTCACTACTCACACGAACATTACTGTTTACATTCACTACTCACACGAACATTACTGTTTACATTCACTACTCACACGAACATTATTGTTTACATTCACTACTCACACGAACATTACTGTTTACATTCACTACTCACACGAACATTACTGTTTACATTCACTACTCACACGAACATTATTGTTTACATTCACTACTCACACGAACATTATTGTTTACATTCACTGCTCACACGAACATTATTGTTTACATTCACTACTCACACGAACATTATTGTTTACATTCACTACTCACACAAACATTATTGTTTACATTCACTACTCACACAAACATTATTGTTTACATTCACTACTCACACAAACATTACTGTTTACATTCACTACTCACACAAACATTACTGTTTACATTCACTACTCACACGAACATTATTGTTTACATTCACTACTCACACAAACATTATTGTTTACATTCACTACTCACACAAACATTACTGTTTACATTCACTACTCACACGAACATTATTGTTTACATTCACTACTCACACAAACATTACTGTTTACATTCACTGCTCACACAAACATTACTGTTTACATTCACTACTCACACGAACATTATTGTTTACATTCACTACTCACACAAACATTACTGTTTACATTCACTACTCACACAAACATTACTGTTTACATTCACTACTCACACAAACATTACTGTTTACATTCACTACTCACACGAACATTATTGTTTACATTCACTACTCACACAAACATTATTGTTTACATTCACTACTCACACGAACATTACTGTTTACATTCACTACTCACACGAACATTACTGTTTACATTCACTACTCACACGAACATTACTGTTTACATTCACTACTCACACGAACATTATTGTTTACATTCACTACTCACACGAACATTATTGTTTACATTCACTACTCACACGAACATTATTGTTTACATTCACTACTCACACGAACATTATTGTTTACATTCACTACTCACACGAACATTATTGTTTACATTCACTACTCACACGAACATTATTGTTTACATTCACTACTCACACGAACATTATTGTTTACATTCACTACTCACACAAACATTATTGTTTACATTCACTACTCACACAAACATTATTGTTTACATTCACTACTCACACAAACATTACTGTTTACATTCACTGCTCACACGAACATTATCGTTTACATTCACTACTCACACGAACATTATCGTTTACATTCACTACTCACACAAACGTTACTGTTTACATTCACTGCTCACACGAACATTATCGTTTACATTCACTACTCACACGAACATTATCGTTTACATTCACTACTCACACAAACGTTACTGTTTACATTCACTGCTCACACAAACATTACTGTTTACATTCACTACTCACACAAACATTACTGTTTACATTCACTACTCACACGAACATTATTGTTTACATTCACTACTCACACAAACATTATTGTTTACATTCACTACTCACACAAACATTATTGTTTACATTCACTACTCACACGAACATTACTGTTTACATTCACTACTCACACGAACATTATTGTTTACATTCACTACTCACACAAACATTACTGTTTACATTCACTACTCACACGAACATTACTGTTTACATTCACTACTCACACGAACATTACTGTTTACATTCACTACTCACACGAACATTATTGTTTACATTCACTACTCACACAAACATTACTGTTTACATTCACTACTCACACGAACATTACTGTTTACATTCACTACTCACACGAACATTACTTTTTACATTCACTACTCACACGAACATTACTGTTTACATTCACTACTCACACGAACATTACTGTTTACATTCACTACTCACACGAACATTATTGTTTACATTCACTACTCACACGAACATTATTGTTTACATTCACTACTCACACGAACATTATTGTTTACATTCACTACTCACACAAACATTATTGTTTACATTCACTACTCACACAAACATTACTGTTTACATTCACTGCTCACACGAACATTACTGTTTACATTCACTACTCACACGAACATTATTGTTTACATTCACTACTCACACAAACATTATTGTTTACATTCACTACTCACACGAACATTACTGTTTACATTCACTACTCACACGAACATTATTGTTTACATTCACTACTCACACGAACATTATTGTTTACATTCACTGCTCACACGAACATTATTGTTTACATTCACTACTCACACGAACATTATTGTTTACATTCACTACTCACACAAACATTATTGTTTACATTCACTACTCACACAAACATTATTGTTTACATTCACTACTCACACAAACATTACTGTTTACATTCACTACTCACACAAACATTACTGTTTACATTCACTACTCACACGAACATTATTGTTTACATTCACTACTCACACAAACATTATTGTTTACATTCACTACTCACACAAACATTACTGTTTACATTCACTACTCACACGAACATTATTGTTTACATTCACTACTCACACAAACATTACTGTTTACATTCACTGCTCACACAAACATTACTGTTTACATTCACTACTCACACGAACATTATTGTTTACATTCACTACTCACACAAACATTACTGTTTACATTCACTACTCACACAAACATTACTGTTTACATTCACTACTCACACAAACATTACTGTTTACATTCACTACTCACACGAACATTATTGTTTACATTCACTACTCACACAAACATTATTGTTTACATTCACTACTCACACGAACATTACTGTTTACATTCACTACTCACACGAACATTACTGTTTACATTCACTACTCACACGAACATTACTGTTTACATTCACTACTCACACGAACATTATTGTTTACATTCACTACTCACACGAACATTATTGTTTACATTCACTACTCACACAAACATTACTGTTTACATTCACTACTCACACAAACATTATTGTTTACATTCACTACTCACACAAACATTACTGTTTACATTCACTGCTCACACGAACATTACTGTTTACATTCACTACTCACACAAACATTATTGTTTACATTCACTACTCACACAAACATTATTGTTTACATTCACTACTCACACGAACATTACTGTTTACATTCACTACTCACACGAACATTATTGTTTACATTCACTACTCACACAAACATTATTGTTTACATTCACTACTCACACAAACATTATTGTTTACATTCACTACTCACACGAACATTATTGTTTACATTCACTACTCACAAGAACATTATTGTTTACATTCACTACTCACACAAACATTATTGTTTACATTTGTTTCTTGCAACTTGCACTTTATAGCTGCTGCTCTTTATACTTGCACATAAAAGCACACATAACTTTTATTTTTTATTCTTTAACTATAAAAATACTTTTATTCTTCAACTTATATTGTTATACTTTGTATATTTTGTATATATATTTTTTATTTCTTTTATTTGTTATTTTTATCTATTGGTGAATGGAGGAGCAGCAAAGTAAGAATTTCATTGTACAGTGTAACTGTCTGTTCTGCTGTACATATGACAAGAAAACTCTTGAATCTTGAATCTTGATCAGCTTTTTGAGGCCGATTCCGATCGCTGATCACCTTTCAGCACAATCGGCCGATAGCTGATAACGATCGAGGGCGGGGCTATATGACACAGCAGGGCTACATGTAGTTATTAGTGTAAGCAAGTCATGAAACATGATCTACACTGATTTATTACCATTTTAAATGAGCTCATATGAAACAGCATCATATTTTAAACTAAATTAAGAGTAAATAAACAAAGTAGATCAAACAAATATCCCCAATACTGCAATCATTACATTTAGACCCTTAATTTAAAACTAAAAAACTGCAGTCATTAAACTCAGACTCTGTTATTTTAAACTAAATCTGTAATCATTAAATGTAGATCTTAAATTGCTGCTGCTGTTCTGTTCGTACCGGTCAGATCTGGTCTGTACTGGTTTCTGGGTTATTAGTTTTGTGTTAGCTGTGTGTGTTAGCTCTGCTGTTACTGATACTGTGTTCAGCTGTGTGCAGTGCTGTATCAGATTAGTAGAGTTAAATGTCTTTGTTTTGGTTCCTCAACAAGACAGGCTGATTTTACGACTTTTACAAAACGCCCTGGATGAGTCCGTCACATACAGTAAACACTGTCTGACAGTCTGACAATGTTTACTTTCAGCGCATTTTTTTCCTGCTGCGTCGCTGCTTTAGTCAGTGTGTGGAAAATGAAAGGGTATGTATTTCCACCTAGTGGTTCAGATAGGAATTGCAGGGAGGGGGTTCTCCTCTTCCTGGATGAAACACTAGCTGGAAATACAGAAATTAAGCTCATTTGTTTAACGCCACTGATCGGCTCTCGGGATCGACTAAACTGGAGAAATATCGTCTGATCACATATCTTGATTAAGAATCAGCCGATACCGATACATAGCCGATCGATCCTTCCATCTCTAAAATTCAAGGTTTCAAGGTTTCACATAATCCTCCTCTTTGTGAGGAGGATGGCATTACTGGATGATTTGCATTTGCATGATTATCACACTGTCATGTGGTCTAGTCCCTTCCAACACCACTATGCTACTGACCAGTAAAACAACCACAATCAACACACCCCCTCCCTGCAATTCCTATCTGAACCACTAGGTGGAAATACATACCCTTTCATTTTCCACACACTGACTAAAGCAGCGACGCAGCAGGAAAAAAATGCGCTGAAAGTAAACATTGTCAGACTGTCAGACAGTGTTTACTGTATGTGACGGACTCATCCAGGGCGTTTTGTAAAAGTCGTAAAATCAGCCTGTCTTGTTGAGGAACCAAAACAAAGACATTTAACTCTACTAATCTGATACAGCACTGCACACAGCTGAACACAGTATCAGTAACAGCAGAGCTAACACACACAGCTAACACAAAACTAATAACCCAGAAACCAGTACAGACCAGATCTGACCGGTGAAAATATGGGGTTACTAAAATCCCACATGAAATATGGGGTTACTAAAATCCCATACTATTAGAAGTGCAACAGCATGCAACATCCAAAAGAGGGCGCCGCCCATTGTGCAACAGCAGTAGTAGAAGTAGTAGCTTCTATCGTTTTTCCCTCTTTTGCATCAATGAAAGAGCCCTGTGAACAATGTGCTGCTACAGCTGAACTCCCGGTATAAAAATATTGCAAAATAACAGTAAAATGTTGAATACTGTCATGTGTTTAGGCTAATAAGCTGTTCTCATGTTAGTATTTCAGCTGTAAACTTGAAGAGACGCAGTTTCTGTTGTGTGTTAGATGAGAGCTCCAGTGAGTGAAAGAAGCAGTTCTTTGTTCTAGTTTAGCTAAGCTCTGAAAGAGAGAGAAAGTTTTGATGCTTTTTCAAGAGAAATGACAGAAATAAATAACCAGTCGGAGTGATGAGAATGTTTAGCAATTGAATTGGTACACTAAAGTGAGAGTTAATGTTTCTCTGTATTCGATGCTAACCGCTAGCTAGCACCAATCGCTAAGCTAGGTGGTTATCACTATAAGCCTAGTGAAACCTTATAAAAAGAGTGTTTTACAGCATTTTGTTGGTTGATAGTATGTATTTTGATGGTTTGATGTAAATATGTTACTATTGAGTGTATTTTGGATATCAGAATGTGCACTTTATATAAGTCTAGCTATGATTTGTATTCAAACTGATGTTAAAGGTTAAAAATACTGGTTACTGATATAGTAAAAATCGTAATGCATTGTCATTGACCCAATAGTAAATTGTTATAAAAAAACAATTCATATTGGTTAGCTGAGGATACTCCTAGCTGGATGTAACTTAACATGGTTAACATGAAAGAGAAGAGTTTATGAGATCTCATGTTAGAAGAGTACATACAGAGTGATTTATTATTCTGCATTTTGTGTAGATTGTTTTTTTTCCTAGAGTTAAAGAATATGCTGGAAATCTCTGTATTGGTGAGCCGAGCCCAGTGAGACTGCTGATGGTTGTTGAGGCGGTGTGGCCTACCGTTCGACTGCATGCAGAAAACCCCATTGGATTTCTTCAACTGATTGTCCAACGACAGATAAGATCTCAAGCACACCATTTATTCTACTCGGGTAGATAGAACAGCTTCAAACTAGATTCCTTGGCACCAGGACACAACCTGAACTCTATTTTGGATCCAGAACTCCGCCTGTTTAAGGGACAGCGTGTTCCACAGAAAAAAACATTTCCCAATTGTCCATTTTCCTATTTTTCACAGAGTTCTATTTTATTTCTTTTTTTATTTTATTTTATAAATCAGCGCTGAAAGTTTTATTGCATTGGTTGTGAAATAATAAATGTGTTAATCCTTCGACTTCCCGTCCAGTTTATCTATGACCGCTATTCGAACCTAGCTACATCTGTCACTTGCTACTAGTTTTAGTAAACACAGGTGCTACACTAGCATACGCTAAAGCTAGCACAGCTGCGTAAACAACACACCTAAAGCTGAAAATGAGTGAACACACTGCACCAGGGGAAGAAACTCAGACACCACCAGCCTCGCAGTCTACCGCCTTAGATTTAACTCACAATGAAAAGATCTACATGACTTTATTTACATCTCAATTACTATATGCAATTCCCCTTAAATAGTAGATTACTTTATTAACAGTGTGGTTCTGGTATATATACCCTACATACAAGTTTCAGGTACTTATTAGCCTCAAAGCTTCAGTGCTAACCCAAAGCAAACTGCAGACGCCTAACAAGGCTTGGCTGATCATTTGGGATAAGTAGAGGAAACCATGTAAATAGGAGCTTTATTTGATGAGGCGTATATTATGGTGATTTTAGGTTGCTTGTTGGTGCATGAATCAGGAGGTTCAAAGGAAAATGCCTGGAGGACGTCCTCATGGGGTTTGGCTGACCTCTTGTAATATATGTATGTGATGACCCACTAAGGTCCCCACACGTAACAACAACATGGGTATTGGAGTGTGCTGGGGATGTCATAGTTTGATGTAGTTTTATTGTGCGCAACGTAAGGATAAAAATGTACTGTTATTTACACTATACATAGTGTACATATACATGGTGGTGGGGGGGGTCCCCTATGAACAGTTTATGGTGTCACCCGTGTTCTTAAAAAGGGGCCATGTTGCCATGGTTTGGAAGGTTGTGTTTTGCCTGGCCAGAACTTTTTTTGTAATAAATATTTAAATTAACTCCTCACTGTCCTTCTGGCTTTACTTTTGGTCACACCCTGACAATGCATATGCAGAATTAACAGTGTTACTGGGCTGAGCACAGCTTTGGTGGACACAGAAATGGACAGAACAGCTTCCTTATGCCACATTTGTACATTCCAGCAAGAAAATTTTAGGGACACAACCAAAAATCTGTAACACTTACAGCCAAAGAGGGAAAAAGCTTCACCGTGGACTGAAGATCTTTATCTGACAAAAACTTATCAGGACCCAGATCAACCTGAAATCAGAGAAAGAAATAAAATAACAATTGCCTTGAGTTAGACTACAGCGCTCTAAGGCTTCTTAAAGAGCTGCTAACTTTAGAGCACTAGAGGGAAAAGGGACTATGAGCAAAGAGCATGTTAACTAAGTACTTCTTCAGTGCGTCCAAGCAGTGCAGTGTTTTGTGCAATCGACCACAGCAGGTTTGAGCTAAATCAGAGTTATGCAACAGGGAGATTTAAGCAACGAATGGTCACAGGATTACACTGAACTTACAGAAATTGTGACAGTGTTCGAGGTGAAAACACAACTCACCCAACTTAAGACTTGTCGCTCCTTAGGCTGCTCTTTGTTTTTGACTAAGAAGTACCGCTTTCGTAATCTCCAGCCTTTGTAAAGAATAAACAGTTTTAGTTAATCCCTCTTATTTAATCGCTTACTGTCAGAATAATCCTCCTGCGGTGGTAAGGCAGTGTGATGACAAAGTTTGTTTACAAAACAGATTCCAGTTTTACATTCTGATTGGTTGGGCCTTAACAGACATCATATGAAAACATACCTATATTTATATGTATATTTATATATACAACCAACATCAGCTTACACAAATGACAAGAAACATAAATAAAATATATAAATATACTTTTATATGCAAACACGTGAAACAGGAAGGTTACACAGCTAGATGGGCAGATTTATAACTTTCTTTGGAAATACTATTACACAATATTCAGTATTTCTGCCAATATATATATATATATATATATATGTAGTCTGCAGAGAACTGACACCGCTTTTGTACTGCCTGTATATTATCAAGTTTACTGCCAAAATAAAGACTAGGTCTGAGCATATACATACAGGGGTTGGACAATGAAACTGAAAGTTTTCATTTTGGTACGTCATCCATAATGGTAGTGCCACGTCTTTCTGCTCTGTGGCACTACCAGGGAGCGAGAGGTGAAGGTGCTAGCAGTCCACAGTGCGCTACGGGCCGGCGGCGGCGTTCAAACAGCTACCGTCGGCCGAAAAAAAAAAAGAAAGAAAGAAAATAATAATAATAATAATAATAATAATAATAATTCAAATGCCCCTCTGTCGGCTCTGTGGCACTTCGGGGGCAGGGGAAACGCGGCACGCGGAGCTCAAAGTGGCACCCCCAGCCAAAAAACGGTTAAAATCAAGCGAAATCAGAGGGAGGGGAGCCGTTAATGGAGTAGGTCGCAAGTTCGGCGAGCTCTGCTGAAATGTTGATAAAAGATTGAATTTTTAGCGCTATTTGGCCTTAAAAAGTCTTTGAAAAGCTTTCGGAACATTGACATTTGAACTTTGCATTGAAATTTCTCCTCACTGGTACGTAAATGGCTAAAAATCTTCGACAATTTACGTACACTGGAAAAAACATTGCTAACAGGCCTAGCGGTTCAACTTCGCCAGCTAAGAAAACAGATATGGAGGAGATGAAGAAATTGAAAACTGACATCTCGGTGCTTCTCAGAGCAGAGCTCAAGTCCACACTCGCTGAACAGTTTGAAGGCATAAAAGCAGAGGCCGTCAAAGCAGAGGTAGTGAATAACATAACCCTGCTCCGCTCCGACCTGGACACTGTGAAGAAGACGAGGAGTGAAATGGAGAAGGGGCTATCAGCATGCTCAGACGACGTGACAGAGCTGCAAACATGTGTTCGTAAACCCGAAACTGAGGTGGCTGGCTTAAAAGAAAAGTGTGTGGACTTGGAGGGAAGAATGCGGAGATCAAACATTCGTATTTTCAATGTGGTGGAGGAACCGGGTTCGTGCTCCCCTGCTTCGGTCTCCAAGCTGCTAAAAGAAGTACTCCACATGGACAGGGAGGTGCTGATCGACAGGTCGCACCGAGGACTTCAGCAAAGACGGCCCGGTGGAAGACCGCGCGTCATCATCGCAAAGCTACATTATTATCAAGACTGTGTGGAGGTATTACGTAGAGCCAGGGAAGCAGGTACAGGCACGCTGCAGTTTAAAGGATCCAGCATCTCCATTTACTCGGACTACCCTCCCAGTGTGGTGCAAGCGAGAGTCGCTTTTAACGAAGTGAAAAAACTGCTCCGGGCCGAGATGGCGTTCGTTATGGTCTCCGTCATCCTGCCAGACTCAGGCATAACGGAACAGAGAAGGAATTCTGTGACCCAGCGGATGCTCTGGCATACGTGAAATCAAACATTACCTGATGCAAAGCCATGCGGGATTAAGCCCGTGACAACGAGCTAAACAACGTGCTGACATTTGTTTGAGTGACTTACGGTTCAAGTAAGAACTTAATAACGTTAAACTCGTTTTCTAAAGTTGTTTATCTGATTTAAGGAATAACCTGCTTTTTGCTGATTGTATGACTCATTCGGAGTCGTATGAATCATTTCTTTGTGGAGTAATCTGAATGTATAGATTTGGTCGTATAGCGCTGGTCGAATATTTTGTGTTAGAAGCAGAGCACCAGAGTGTATTGGAGCTCACAATTGCAAGCACTAGCATGTGCGGATTTGTTTTTTCTCAGGGGATTTGTGGTCACTTCGTTCTTAATAGTGACCGGGGAGGGAAGCCAACTGCATCAGAGGTCTTCAGAATTTTGTTACCTTTTTGTACTCTCCGAATGGGATTATTACTAATGAAACTTCTTTTACATACACAGAGTCACAGTGCTACTGCATTTAAATGTCATAATGCCTTTAGATATTTAACATGATCACTGACAAACTATTGAACAGAGGTTGCCAAGTATCTTTTACAAGCTGGAATGTCAATTGGCTGGACCTGATGGCTTCCCAAGTGAATTTTTTAAAAAGTTTACAAAGGAGCTTGCCTCCGTGTTTCTCTCATATTTAAAGAAGGCAAAGACCCCTTAGAATGCAGCTCATACCATCCCATCAACCTCTTAAATGTAGATAATAAATTGCTTGCTAAAATACTGACATTTTTCAATGTGCGCAGACTTCTTAACATTCTTTATAACCCCACTTCACCCGGTCTTCCGGAGGTAGTACTGTCGTTGGATGCAGAAAAAGCTTTTGACCGGGTGGAGTGGGATTACCTCCTATATACATTAAACCGGTATGGATTTGGCCCAAAATGTATTAACTGGATAAAAGTTATCTACACCACTCAACTAGCAGCAGTTTGCACAATTAATAATATCTCAGCTTACTTTCAGTTACATCGTGGTACCAGACAGGGCTGTTGTTTGTCACCATTATTGTTTGCCCTGGCAGTGAAGCCTTTAGCCTCTGCAGTTAGAGATGAGATTAATATTAAAGGACTAATACGGGGTCTGGAACATAAGATATCCTTATACGCAGATGATATGCTTCTATATATTGCTGAACCTATGAATAGTCTGCCAAAGCTGCTTGACTTATTGGATACTTTTGGCATTATTTCCGGATATAGAATCAATCTAGAGAAGAGCAAGCTATTACCTATAGACCAGCCCTCACAAATATCAATCTATAACAAATTCCCTTTTAGAATAAATAACGATCAATTTAAGTATTTAGGAATATACATCACACATAAGTTCCAGGATCTTTATAAGGCTAATTTTCTGCCTCTGTTAGCTTGTCTGGAAAAAGATCTTGCACGATGGAATTTGCTTTCTTTATCATTAGGAGGCAGGGTTAACACTATTAAAATAAATGTGTTACCCAGATTCTTGTACATATTTCAGTGTCTCCCAATTTTTCTATCAAAAACATTCTTTATGCAGCTAGATAAACAGTTATCTGGATTTCTTTGGTGTAACAAAAATACTAGAATTCATAGAAAAATATTACAGCAACATCGTACTCAAGGCGGTTTACCAAATTTTCGCTATTATTATTGGGCTTCGAACATTAGGGCTATGTTATTTTGGTTTAACACTTCAAGATCTTGTACAGCCCCCAAGTGGGTCTGTTTGGAGGAATCATATTGCTGGCCCTCCTCGCTTCAGGCATTGCTTTGCTCAAAACTACCCATACCAAATCCTTTGCCTAACTATTCTCTAAGTCTGATTGTAAAACAATCCTTGAAAATCTGGATGCAGTTTCGCAGAGCTTTTTCACTAAATGAATTATCTATATATAGCCCAATAATGAATAATATCTTGTTTGCTCCCTCTACCACTGATAAGACTGAATTTGATATTCCCTCTGCTCACTTTTTCAGGTCATTGCAGTTACGTAGTTTTGTGTCTACTAACTATTCGCAATTCCCATCTCTACCTTCTTCATTCTTAGATACGGTTTTAAATGTTCACCCACAGACAAAAAATATAATTGGTACTATCTATCAGCTACTGAACTCCTTTGATGTGAAACCCTTAGTTGTATTAAAGCAACAGTGGGAGAAGGAACCTTTCTATAAATATATCAGCCGAAGTGTGGCAAAATATTTTAGATAACATCCAGTCCTCCTCCATATGTTCAAGACATGTTATTATTCAATTCAAAATAGTTAATCGCTTACATTGGACTAAAGTAAGATTGGCCAAATTTGTTCAAAATATGAATCCAATGTGTGAAAAATGTCAAATAGATCCAGCAACACATGCACACATGTTTTGGTTTTGTCCACATCTGAGTGTCTTTTGGAATTCTATTTTTGACTTATTATCAGGAGTGTTTGGGCAGCCGATCCAGCCTTCCCCTATAGCAGCAATTTTTGGGGTGGCCCCCCAGGAACTCTGTCTGGGGAAATCTAGAGCAAAGGTAGTGGCTGTTGCCACATTAGTGGCGAGACGGCTTATACTGCTTAAGTGAAAAGAGGAAAAAACCCTTTGGCCTTTAAAAATTGTGTGAACGATATTATGCATTTTATGGTGTTAGAAAAGATTAAATACTCTGGCTGGCTGTAGTGGTACATTTTATAGTACTTGGCAACCTGTTTTGACTTATATAGGTAGTATGGACTCTGTTGACTAATCAACATCCAGTTTGGAAAATATTTCACTATCCCATATTCTGCTGTCATTTATATTTGTTTATTTTATTTGAATTGTTGTCTGTTTCTGGAAAACTGTATATGCTTATACAATGATGTTCATAATTAGACAATATCTGATTTTTTTTTTAACGAAGAGACATTTGGATTTGGTGCAGTGTGGCTAAGGGGAGTGTTGTTAAAGACCTCTGGGGAGGGGGAGGGGGGTTCCCTTTTTTTTTTCTTTCTTTTTTTTCTCTTGAAGTCTTTTCTGCACTGTATTATTTAAATAACAATAAAAATACCTTTGTTAAAAAAAAAAATCAAGCGAAATCCCCGCTGGGCTGGCAAAGGGCATTCAGAAGCCCCGTGTGGCTCAAAAACCGTTAAAATGTACAAATTGCGGCAAGGTGTCACTTCCAGGTGGCATAAACGTGTTAAAAAGAGCGCTCGGGGTGTCGTCTGGGCCCGCGGAGGACTTCAAGAAGCTCCCCCGTAAAAGATCGCGTTGAAGAAAGAAAAAAAAAACTATGTCGCAAAAATTCGGCATGGTGGCACATCCAGGCCCCTCGGCGCGAAATCGCGGCCGGTCACGATGCACCTTTGCTGGCCGAATTCAAATCCGCCCGCGCTATGGATGGTACGGTTGGTTTTCCCAAGGGGTTCCGTCGGACTTTTAGAGAGCAGTGGCAACCCCTGTATAAGGTCTATTAGCACTCCAATTAACCTTTATGAGCTTATTCACCTTACAGGTTCATAATGTAGATGTACAATTAAACATCGGCTGCAACACAAAGAATCAGCCTCCTCTGTAAAAAATAATGACATTAGGTAGACGTTTCTAATAAAGTGGCCAGGGCGTGTTTGCTCTATTTAAAACAAACTGCTGGATATCTGCAAGCAAGAGTTCAAATTCGGCTGTGCTAAAGGGACTGATTAAAGCATAACAAAGAATAACAAACATATGTATGTATGTGATCTTACATTCCCCAGAACTATTACAACCACAAAAGATTACCAAAGCAAAGTCAATTAGCTATAAGCTGCCATACCAGCCATACTGGTAATACTACCGCCCTAGCCACATGGTTGCTTTCTACCTCTGCAGGTAGACAAAGGTTTTTCTTAAAGGGACAAACACTGTGCACTGTCGAGTGTCCTGAGCATGCACACAACACAATAACAAGCCGCAGTGCAGTGCAGTTCATGAATCACAGGCGCACGTGAACCAATTTATTTTTATCCGAGCTGGACCAGGAAATGGCCTGCTTTACTGAACCCAGTAGATGATTTACTTTTCCTTACCAATGTCTTTTAAAGGTTCCACCACTTCCCACTTTAGGTCAGATCTGAAGAACATGGACACTTGCTGTAAGGCAATTTCTGCAGATAACAAGTTGAAGCAGTTAGAAAAAACAACGTTATCGTGGCATGACATGTTTGTTTTGTACTTTAGGTCTTTGTACAGTGTTTTATGGTTTTGTGTCATTCACTTCTACATGACTTTTCTTTCCATTTCTTAGAATTAAAACAGGCTGTTTTTGTTACCTTCCCTTATTTAAAACGCAGTCAGAAGCTCTGCTTAGGACCTCACTGTGAATATCAGTCTAATTCTAAAGCAGCTCTTAAAAAAGCCTCGTGAATATGTGCTTTTAAGTGTGTTTTTATACCAGCACTTAATAATTTGCTGATGATCAGATCTCTGCAGTTATCTGATTATTAAAGTGGTCACGAGATCCAATTTTGGCTCTGTAATCGGGTTTCTCAGCATATGTACCCTTACTCTGATTTCTTTCCAATTCCTCTGCATATATGTGGAAAAACCTAAAAGAGCAGTGTTAAACACAACAACCATGTGATGGCAACAAAACACTTTTGGAGCAACGCTGAAACCAAATGCATGCCTGACAAAACAAAGAGACTGAAATGTTCTTAAATGTTCTAGATCAGATTCTAAAGTTTCTAGGTCTTGGAGACTCGCTGTTCCGACATTGTTGGGCTTTTTGTGCCACTTTACCTAAACGCTGGGCTGGTAACGAGCTCATTAGCTGGATCGGGTGTGCTGGGAGATAAAAGGTTCAGGACAGTGCGCCTCAGGTTAAAAAAACACTAATCGAGATGATGTACGTTAATATTTTCAGGTAATTTTTAAAAAATGTTTTTTATTACATTTATTTCATGTCTTCTTTGAGGTTACCGGCCGGTTCCAAGGCAGATATACCAATTACTGCCTGCCTCATGTAGAGGCGGAGATTCCCATTACCTGATTAGTCAAGTGTACTTAAGTTATCTGATTATTAAATGCATGTATGTTTTAAAACATTAGCCGTGTTTACATAAAAACATTTGCTTTCCCATCAAATCAAGACCTGAGCGAGATAAAGCTTCAGTACAATTAATGGTGTAACTAAAGACCTATACTTTACTTCTACTCTAGCACCAACACCTATTCCTGAACATGTACTCAGTAATAAATGCATGATTCATTGTTGGATATAAAACACAGGAACGTAAGTAAATAATTGTATAAGACAAAACAACCGGATCTATGTTTTAAAGATTCAAGATTCAAGATTCAAGAGTTTTATTGTCATATGTACAGCAGAACAGACAGTTACACTGTACAATGAAATTCTTACTTTGCTGCTCCTCCATTCACCAATAGATAAGATAACAAATAAAAGAAATGAAAAATATATATACAAAATATACAAAGTATAACAATATAAGTTGAAGTAGATAAAAATATTTTTATAGTTAAAGAATAAAAAATAAAAGTTATGTGTGCTTTTATGTGCAAGTATGAAGAGCAGCAGCCATAAAGTGCAAGTTGCAAGTAACGAATGTAAACAATAATGTTTGTGTGAGTAGTGAATGTAAACAGTATTCTGACAGTACAGTGAGTGTAAGGTGCAGTTTAAATCAGACCAGTTAAAACCAGTTCAGAAAGGAGAGGTTGGAGAGGTAGTGCGTGAGGTGTTCACAAGCCTGATGGCCTGTGAGTAGAAACTGTTTGTCAGTCTTGTGGTCCTGGACTTCACACTCCTGTAACGTCTGCCTGAAGGTAAACGTGTGAAGAGTGTGTGCTGGGGGTGTGTACTGTCCCTGATTATGTTGTGGGCCCTCCTGGTGACCCTGGTGTGGTAGATGTTCTGTAGTGAGGGGAAGGCTGCTCCTGAGATGGACTGTGCAGTTTTGATCACGCACTGGAGAGCCTTTCTGTCCTGAGCAGTAGAGTTTCCATACCAGACGATGATGGAGCTGGTAAGAACACTCTCAATCATACTCCTGTAGAAGGTGCTGAGAATTTTGGTTGGCATACCAAATGTTCTCAGCCTTCTCAGAAAGTACAGTCGCTGCTGGGACTTCCTGATGATGATCTGAGTGTTGTGGGACCAGCTGAGATCCTCACTGATGTGGATGCCAAGAAACTTAAAGGTTTTCACCCTCTCTACCTCAGTCTCCCCTATGTACAGGGGTGTGTGTAGCTCTCGCTTCCTCCTTGGATCAACAATCATTTCCTTGGTCTTGTCTGCATTCAAGGAAAGATTGTTGTCATGACACCAGGCCACCAGCTCAGCCACCTCCTTCCTGTACGCTGTCTCTTCCCCACCAGTGATCAGTCCAATGACTGTAGTATCATCAGCAAATTTGATGATGCTGGTGTTGTTCTGGGAGGCCACGCAGTCGTATGTGAAGAGCGTGTACAGAAGGGGGCTCAGCACACAGCCTTGAGGGACCCCTGTGCTCACTGTTCTTGTGCTGGATGTGCAGCTGCCGACTCTGACTGACTGGGGTCTGTCTGTTAGAAAGTTCAGCACCCAGTTGCAGAGGGCTGGTGTCAGTCCGAGGGTGAGGAGCTTTTCTGAGAGTCTGTGTGGGATGACCGTGTTGAATGCTGAACTGTAGTCAATAAAGAGCATTCTGACATATGTGTCCTTGCCCTCCAGGTGTGTGAGGGCTTTGTGAAGAGTAGCGTTGATTGCGTCGTCTGTAGACCGGTTCCGGCGGTATGAGAACTGTAAAGGATCTATAGTGTTGGGAATGGTCTTCCGGATGTGAGTCATGACTATCCTCTCGAAGCACTTCATCACGATTGAAGTGAGTGCAACAGGGCGATAGTCATTTAGGCATCTCACATTACTTTTCTTTGGGAGGGGCACGATGGTGGTGGTCTTAAAACAGGATGGCACAAAAGCTTGCGTGAGTGACAGATTGAATATGTCTACAAACACATCAGCCAGTTCTGATGAGCAAACCCTGAGCGCACGCCCGGGGATGTTGTCTGGGCCTGCTGCTCTGCGTGGGTTGATTCTCATCAGGTTCCTGCGCACATCCACTGTTGTTACAATGAGTGATGGGTTCTGTGTGCTCTCCTTGGCCGCAATGTCCTTCAGTTGGTCAAGGTTGAAGACATCGAAGCGAGCATAGAACTCATTCAGCTCATCAGGCAATGCAGAATGGCTGGTTGTGAGTGCCGTGCTTGTTTGTTGATGGTTGGTGATACGGTGCAGTCCTTGCCACATGCGCCGGGAGTCTGCTGTGGTGTAGTAGCCCTCCAGCTTCAGCCTGTACTGTCTCTTAGCTTCTCTGATAGATCTACGCAGGTCGTATCTAGACCTTTTGTAGTCATCAGCGTTGCCAGAGAGAAATGCAGTCTGGCGAGCACGTAGCATGGACCGAACTTCACCATTTATCCATGGTTTTTGGTTGGGGTACTTTATGCAGCGCTTTGAAGGGACAATGGTTTCAATGCAGCTGCTGATGTAACCAGTTACCCCAGAAGCATAGTCCTCTAGATCAACAGAACCATCCTCTCTCACAGCAGCAGTTCTAAACACATCCCAGTTTGTACTGTCAAAGCAGTCCTGAAGCACTGAATCAGTTTCTTCATTCCACACTTTAACAGTTTTACTCACTGGAAGTGACCGCTTGAGGAGTTGTCTGTATGCTGGGTAGAGGAAGACGGAGATGTGATCGGACTGTCCGAAGTGTGGCCGAGGCACAGCTCTGTAGGCCCCCCTCACGTTGCTGTAGACTTGGTCAAGTAAGTTGTTCTCCCTCGTCGGGAAGCTCACGTGCTGATGGTACTTGGGGAGGACAGTCCTCAGGTTGCAATGATTAAAGTCGCCGGCAACAATAAACACGGCGTCCGGGTGCGCGGTCTCTTGTTTACTGATGACGTCATGCAGCAGCCCCAGCGCCGCAGCGGAGTTCGCGCGAGGCGGAATGTAAACAGCCAGAATAAACACACCGCTAAACTCTCTCGGCAGATAGTGGGGTCTGCACTTCACCATCAGCAGTTCTAAGTCCACTAGACAAAGTTTTTCAACTGTCTTTACGTCCGAACACCACGCGTTGTTTACGTAAACACAGACACCGCCGCCTTTGTTCTTCCCCGACGCTGCCGTGCGGTCGCCACGGTGAACGGAGTGTGTGTCTAGCTGGATCGCTGATTCTGGCGTGTTGCCAGAAAGCCAGGTTTCTGTGAAGACCAGAGCACAACACTCTCTGATCTCACGCTGAGCTGTTATTCTGGTTCTCAGCTCATCCAGCTTGTTTTCGAGGGAGCGAACATTAGCTAGCAACAGGCTAGGTAGCGGTGGCCGCGTAGCGCTCGCCTTTAGCCTAGCATGTAGCCCACCTCTCTTACCCCGCTTCTGTCTTGGCCGCTCTGTTTGTCGGCTGCGCCGCTCACCCGAGGCCGGTGCTGCTGGGCCTTGCGCGGAGCTGGTGAAGTGCGAGTGCGAGCGTAACAGAAAGCTGAAGTCAGAAAGGCTAAAGGTAAGTTCATGTCGAACTTTACCAATCTCCAGGAGTGCCTCTCTACTGTAGCTAAATGTTCCGGATGTATACTGTACATTTAAAATAAATACTAAAGACAAAATAAATAATAAATAACGTTGGCTTCCGGAGGAACACACAAAGACGTCTGCCACGGTGGGCGCCATCTTGTTAGACGCCATCTTGTTAAAGAAGCTTGTATGTCTACTACCTTATAGCGAACGTCTTGTACCGTATAGCGAATAAATGTCTACTACCTTATAGCGAACGTCTTGTACCGTATAGCGAATAAATGTCTACTACCTTATAGCGAACGTCTTGTACCGTATAGCGAATAAATGTCTACTACCTTATAGCGAACGTCTTGTACCGTATAGCGAATAAATGTCTACTACCTTATTGCGAACGTCTTGTACCGTATAGCGAATAAATGTCTACTACCTTATAGCGAACGTCTTGTACCGTAAAGCGAATAAATGTCTACTACCTTATAGCGAACGTCTTGTACCGTATAGCGAATAAATGTCTACTACCTTATAGCGAACGTCTTGTACCGTATAGCGAATAAATGTCTACTACCTTATTGCGAACGTCTTGTACCGTATAGCGAATAAATGTCTACTACCTTATAGCGAACGTCTTGTACCGTATAGCGAATAAATGTCTACTACCTTATTGCGAACGTCTTGTACCGTATAGCGAATAAATGTCTACTACCTTATAGCGAACGTCTTGTACCGTAAAGCGAATAAATGTCTACTACCTTATAGCGAACGTCTTGTACCGTATAGCGAATAAATGTCTACTACCTTATAGCGAACGTCTTGTACCGTATAGCGAATAAATGTCTACTACCTTATAGCGAACGTCTTGTACCGTATAGCGAATAAATGTCTACTACCTTACAGCGAACGTCTTGTACCGTATAGCGAATAAATGTCTACTACCTTATAGCGAACGTCTTGTACCGTATAGCGAATAAATGTCTACTACCTTATAGCGAACGTCTTGTACCGTATAGCGAATAAATGTCTACTACCTTATAGCGAACGTCTTGTACCGTATAGCGAATAAATGTCTACTACCTTATAGCGAACGTCTTGTACCGTATAGCGAATAAATGTCTACTACCTTATAGCGAATAAATGTCTACTACCTTATAGCGAACGTCTTGTACCGTAAAGCGAATAAATGTCTACTACCTTATAGCGAACGTCTTGTACCGCATAGCGAATAAATGTCTACTACCTTATAGCAAACATCTTGTAACGTAAAGCGAATAAATGTCTACTACCTTATAGCGAACGTCTTGTACCGTATAGCGAATAAATGTCTACTACCTTATTGCGAACGTCTTGTACCGTATAGCGAATAAATGTCTACTACCTTATAGCGAACGTCTTGTACCGTAAAGCGAATAAATGTCTACTACCTTATAGCGAACGTCTTGTACCGCATAGCGAATAAATGTCTACTACCTTATAGCAAACATCTTGTAACGTAAAGCGAATAAATGTCTACTACCTTATAGCGAACGTCTTGTACCGTAAAGCGAATAAATGTCTACTACCTTATAGCGAACGTCTTGTACCGCATAGCGAATAAATGTCTACTACCTTATAGCAAACATCTTGTAACGTAAAGCGAATAAATGTCTACTACCTTATAGCGAACGTCTTGTACCGTATAGCGAATAAATGTCTACTACCTTATAGCGAACGTCTTGTACCGTATAGCGAATAAATGTCTACTACCTTATAGCGAACGTCTTGTACCGTATAGCGAATAAATGTCTACTACCTTATTGCGAACGTCTTGTACCGTATAGCGAATAAATGTCTACTACCTTATAGCGAACGTCTTGTACCGTATAGCGAATAAATGTCTACTACCTTATAGCGAATAAATGTCTACTACCTTATAGCGAACGTCTTGTACCGTAAAGCGAATAAATGTCTACTACCTTATAGCGAACGTCTTGTACCGCATAGCGAATAAATGTCTACTACCTTATAGCAAACATCTTGTAACGTAAAGCGAATAAATGTCTACTACCTTATAGCGAACGTCTTGTACCGTAAAGCGAATAAATGTCTACTACCTTATAGCGAACGTCTTGTACCGCATAGCGAATAAATGTCTACTACCTTATAGCAAACATCTTGTAACGTAAAGCGAATAAATGTCTACTACCTTATAGCGAACGTCTTGTACCGTATAGCGAATAAATGTCTACTACCTTATAGCGAACGTCTTGTACCGTATAGCGAATAAATGTCTACTACCTTATAGCGAACGTCTTGTACCGCATAGCGAATAAATGTCTACTACCTTACAGCGAATGTCTTGTACCGTATAGCGAATAAATGTCTCATACCGTATAGCGAATAAATGTCTACTACCTTACAGAGAATGTCTTGTACCGTATAGCGAATAAATATCTCGTACCGCATAGCGTATGTCTCTTACCGTATAGCAAATAATTGTCTCGTACAGTATAGTGAATAAATGTCTCGCACCATATAGCGAATAATATAGCGAATGTCTCGTACCGCATAGCGAATAAATGTCTCGTATCGTACAGCGAATAAATGTCCCATACCGTACAGCGGATAAATTTCTCGTACCGTATAGCGAATAAATGCCTCGTACCGCATAGCGAATAAATGTCTCGTACCGTATAGCGAATGTCTCATACCGTATAGCGAATGTCTCGTACCATATGGCGAATAAATGTCTCATACCGTATAGCGAATAAATGTCTCGTATCGTACAGCGAATAAATGTCCCATACCGTACAGCGGATACATTTCTCGTACTGTATAGCGAATAAATGCCTCGTACCGCATAGCGAATAAATGTCTCGTACCGTATAGCGAATGTCTCATACCGTATAGCGAATGTCTCGTACCATATGGCGAATAAATGTCTCATACCGTATAGCGAATAAATGTCTCGTACCGTATAGCAAGTGAAAGTCTCGTGCCGTATAGAGAGCGAATGTCTCGTACCGTATAGCAGGTGAATGCCTCGTACCGTACGGAGAGTGAACGTCTCGTACCGTTTAGCGAATGAATGTCTCATACCGTATAGCGAGTGAATGTCTCAGGCTGTATAGCGAATAAATGTCTCGTACCGTATAGCGAATAAATGTCTCGCACCATATAGCGAATAATTGTCTCTTACCGTATAGCAAATAATTCTCTCGTGCAGTATAGCGAATAAATGTCTCGCACCATATAGCGAATAATATAGTGAATGTCTCGTACCACATAGCGAATAAATGTCTTGTACCGTATAGCAATTGAATGTCTCGTACCGTATAGCAAGTGAATGTCTCGTACCATATAGCGAATCAATATTTCATACTGTATAACGAATAAGTATCTCATACCATATAGCGAATAAATGTCTCGTACCGTATAGCGAATGTCTCATACCGTATAGCGAATGTCTCATACCATATAGCGAATAAATGTCTCATACCATATAGCGAATAAATGTCTCGTACCGTATAGCAAGTGAAAGTCTCGAGCTGTATAGAGAGCGAATGTCTCGTACCGTATAGCAGGTGAATGCCTCGTACCGTATGGAGAGTGAACGTCTCGTACCGTTTAGCGAGTGAATGTCTCGTACCGTATAGCGAGTGAATGTCTCAGGCCGTATAGCGAATAAATGTCTCGTACCGTATAGCGAATAAATGTCTCGCACCATATAGCGAATAAATGTCTCGCACCATATAGCGAATAATTGTCTCGCACCGTATAGCGAATAAATGTCTCGTACCGTATAGCGTATGTCTCGTACCGTATAGCAAATAATTCTCTCGTGCAGTATAGCGAATAAATGTCTCGCACCATATAGCGAATAACATAGCGAATGTCTCGTACCGCATAGCGAATAAATGTCTTGTACCGTATAGCAATTGAATATCTCAGACCGTATAGCAAGTGAATGTCTCGCACCATATAGCGAATCAATGTCTCGTGCCGTAGAGCAAATGTCTCGTAGCATATAGCGAATAAATGTCTCGTACCGTACAGCGAATGTCTTGTACTGTATAGCGAATAAATGTCCCATACCATATAGCGAATGTCTCGTACCGTATAGGGAATAAATGTTTCCTACCGTATAGCGAATGTCTCGTACCGTACAGCGGATACATTTCTCGTAGCGTATAGCGAATAAATGTCTTGTACCGTATAGTAAGTGAATGTCTCGTACTGTATAGCAAGTGAATGTTTCGTACCGTATAGCGAATCAATATTTCATACTGTATAACGAATAAATGTCTCGTACCGTATAGCGAGTGAATGTCTCAGGCCGTATAGCGAATAAATGTCTCGCACCGTACAGCGTATAAATGTCTCGCACCGTATAGCGAATAAATGTCTTGTACCGTATAGTAAATGAATATCTCGTACCGTAGAGCAAGTGAATGTCTCGTACCGTATAGCGAATCAATATTTCATACTGTATAACGAATAAAAGTCTCGTACCGCATAGCGAATAAATGTCTCGTACCGTATAGCGAATAAATGTCTCGTACCGTATAGCGAATAAATGTCTCGTACCGTATAGCGTATAAATGTCTCGCACCGTATAACGAATAAATGTCTCGTACCGCATAGCGAATAAATGTATCGTACGGCATAGCGAGTGAATCTCTCGTATCGTATAGTGAATAAATGTCTCGTACCATATAGCGAATAAATTTCTCGTACCGTATAGCAAGTGAATATCTCGTACTGTATAGCGAGTGAATGTCTCGTACCATATAGCGAATCAATACTTCATACTGTATTACGAATAAATGTCTCGTACCACATAGCGAATAAATGTCTCGTACCGTATAGAGAGTGCATGTCTCATACCGTATAGCGAATAAATTTCTCGTACCGTACAGCGTATAAATGTCTCATACCATATAGCGAATAAACGTCTCGTACCGTATAGCGAATAAATGTCTCGCACCGTATAGCGAATAAATGTCTGGTACAGCATAGCAAGTGAATGTCTCGTACCGCATAGCGAATAAATGTCTCGCACCGTATAGCGAATAAATGTCTCGTACAGCATAGCAAGTGAATGTCTCGTACCATATAGCGAATAATTGTCTTGTACCGTATAGCGAATAATTGTCTTGTACCGTATAGCGAATGTCTCATACCGTATAGCGAATAAACGTCTCGCACCGTATAGCGAATAAATGTCTCACACCATATAGCGAATAATTGTCTTGCACCGTATAGCGAATAGATGTCTCGTACCGTATAGCAAACAATATAGCGAATGTCTCGTACCGCATAGCGAATAAATGTCTTGTACCGTATAGCAAGTGAATATCTCGTACCGTATAGCAAGTGAATGTCTCGTTCCATATAGCGAATCAATATTTCATACTGTATAACGAATAAATATCTCATATCATATAGCGAATAAATGTCTCGTACCGTATAGCAAATGTCTCGCACCATATAGCGAATAAATGTCCCATACCGTATAGCGAATGTCTCATACCGTATAGCGAATAAATGTCTCGTACCGTATAGCGAATGTCTCGTACCGTACAGCGGATAAATTTCTCGTACCGTATAGCGAATAAATGTCTTGTACCGTATAGTAAGTGAATATCTCGTACCGTATAGCATGTGAATGTCTCGTGCCGTATAGCAAGTGAATGTTTCGCACCGTATAGCGAATCAATATTTCATACTGTATAACGAATAAATGTCTCGTACCGTATAGCGAGTGAATGTCTCAGGCCGTATAGCGAATAAATGTCTCGCACCGTATAGCGTATAAATGTCTGGCACCGTATAGCGAATAAACGTCTTGTACCGTATAGTAAATGAATATCTCGTACCGTATAGCAAGTGAATGTTTCGTACCGTATGGCGAATCAATATTTCATACTGTATAACGAATAAATGTCTCGTACCGTATAGCAAGTGAATGTCTCATACCGTATAGCGAATCAATATTTCATACTGTATAACGAATGAAAGTCTCGTACCGTATAGCGAATAAATGTCTCGTACCGTATAGCGAATAAATGTCTCGTACCGTATAGCGAATGAATGTCTCGTACCGCATAGCGAATAAATGTATCGTACGGCATAGCGAGTGAATCTCTCGTATCGTATGGTGAATAAATGTCTCGTACCATATAGCGAATAAATTTCTCGTACCGTATAGCGAGTGAATGTCTCGTACCGTATAGCGAATCGATATTTCATACTGTATAACGAATAAATGTCTCGTACCACATAGCGAATAAATGTCTCGTACCGTATAGAGAGTGAATGTCTCATACCGTATAGCAAATAAATGTCTCGTACTGTACAGCGAATAAATGTCTCAAACCATATAGCGAATAAACGTCTCATACCGTATAGCGAATAAATGTCTCGCACCGTATAGCGAATAAATGTCTCATACAGCATAGCAAGTGAATGTCTCGTGCCGTATAGCGAATAATTGTCTCATACCGTATAGCAAATAATTGTCTTGTACCGTATAGCGAATAAATGTCTCGTACAGCATAGCGAGTGAAAGTCTCGTGCCGTATAGAGAGCGAATGTCTCGTACCGTATAGCAGGTGAATGCCTCGTACCGTATAGAGAGTGAATGTCTCGTACCGTATAGCGAGTGAATGTCTCGTACCGTACAGCGAGTGAATGTCTCAGGCCGTATACCGAATAAATGTCTCGTACCGTATAGCGAAATGTCTCGCCCCGTATAGCGAATAAATGTCTCGCACCATATAGCGAATAATTGTTTCGCACCGTATAGTGAATAAATGTCTCGTATCGTATAGCGTATGTCTCTTACAGTATAGCAAATAATTGTCTCGTACAGTATAGCGAATAAATGTCTCGCACCATATAGCGAATAATATAGCGAATGTCTCGTACCGCATAGCGACTAAATGTCTCGTATCGTACAGCAAATAAATGTGTCGTACCGTGTAGCGAATAAATGTCTTGTACCGTATAGCAAGTGAATATCTCGTACCGTATAGCAAGTGAATGTCTCGTACCGTATAGCGAATCAATATTTCATACTGTATAACGAATAAATATCTCATACCATATAGCGAATAAATGTCTCGTACCGTATAGCAAATATCTCGTACCATATAGCGAGTGAAAGTCTCGTGCCGTATAGAGAGCGAATGTCTCGAACCGTATAGCAGGTGAATGCCTCGTACCGTATAGCGAGTGAATGTCTCGTACCGTATAGCGAGTGAATGTCTCGTACCGTATAGCAAGTGAATGTCTCAGGCCGTATAGCGAATAAATGTCTCTTACCGTATAGCGAATAAATGTCTCGCACCGTATAGCGAATAAATGTCTCGCACCATATAGCGAATAATTGTCTCGCACCGTATGGCGAATAAATGTCTCGTACCGTATAGCGTAGGTCTCTTACCGTATAGCAAATAATTGCCTCGTACAGTATAGCGAATAAATGTCTCGCACCATATAGCGAATAATATAGCGAATGTCTCGTACCGCATAGCGAATTAATGTCTTGTACCGTATAGCAAGTGAATATCTCGTACCGTATAGCAAGTGAATGTCTCGTACCATATAGCGAATCAATATTTCATACTGTATAACGAATAAATATCTCATACCATATAGCGAATAAATGTCTCGTACCGTATAGCAAATGACTCGTACCATATAGCGAATAAATGTCTCGTACCGTACAGCCAATGTCTTGTATCGTATAGCGAATAAATGTCCCATACCGTATAGCGAATGTCTCGAACCGTATAGCGAATAAATGTCTCGTACCGTATAGCGAATGTCTCGTACCGTACAGCGGCTAAACTTCTCGTACCGTATAGCGAATAAATGTCTTCTACCGTATACTGAGCGAATATCTCGTACCGTATAGCAAGTGAATGTCTCGTACCGTATAGCAAGTGAATGTTTCGTACCGTATAGCGAAACAATATTTCATACTGTATAACGAATAAATGTCTCGTACCGCATAGCGAGTGAATGTCTCAGGCCGTATAGCGAATAAATGTCTCGCACCGTATAGCGTATAAATGTGTCGCACCGTATAGCGTATAAATGTCTGGCACCGTATAGTAAATGAATATCTCGTACCGTATAGCAAGTGAATGTCTCGTACCATATAGCGAATCAATATTTCATACTGTATAACGAATAAATATCTCATACCATATAGCGAATAAATGTCTCGTACCGTATAGCGAATAAATGTCTTGTACCGTATAGCGAATAAATGTCTCGCACCGCATATCGTATAAATTTCTCGCACCGTATAGCGAATAAATGTCTCGTACCGCATAGCAAATAAATGTATCGTACGGCATAGCGAGTGAATCTCTCGTATCGTATAGTGAATAAATGTCTCGTACCATATAGCGAATAAATTTCTCGTACCGTATAGCAAGTGAATATCTCGTACCGTATAGCGAGTGAATGTCTCGTACCGTATAGAGAGTGAATATCTCATACCGTATAGCGAATAAATGTCTGGTACCGTACAGCGAATAAATGTCTCATACCATATAGCGAATAAACGTCTCGTACCGTATAGCGAATAAATGTCTCACACCGTATAGCGAATAAATGTCTCGCACCGTATAGCGTATAAATGTGTCGCACCGTATAGCGTATGAATGTCTGGCACCGTATAGTAAATGAATATCTCGTACCGTATAGCAAGTGAATGTCTCGTACCATATAGAGAATCAATATTTCATACTGTATAACGAATAAATATCTCATACCATATAGCGAATAAATGTCTCGTACCGTATAGCGAATAAATGTCTTGTACCGTATAGCGAATAAATGTCTCGCACCGCATAGCGTATAAATTTCTCGCACCGTATAGCGAATAAATGTCTCGTACCGCATAGCAAATAAATGTATCGTACGGCATAGCGAGTGAATCTCTCGTATCGTATAGTGAATAAATTTCTCGTACCGTATAGCAAGTGAATATCTCGTACCGTATAGCGAGTGAATGTCTCGTACCGTATAGAGAGTGAATATCTCATACCGTATAGCGAATAAATGTCTGGTACCGTACAGCGAATAAATGTCTCATACCATATAGCGAATAAACGTCTCGTACCGTATAGCGAATAAATGTCTCACACCGTATAGCGAATAAATGTCTCGTACAGCATAGCAAGTGAATGTCTCGTACCGTATAGCGAATAAATGTCTCGCACCGTATAGCGAATAAATGTCTCGTACAGCATAGCAAGTGAAACTCTCGTACCGTATAGCGAATAATTGTCTCGTACCATATAGCGAATAATTGTCTTGTACCGCATAGCGAATAAATGTCTCATACTGTACAGCGAATGTCTCGTACCGTATAGCAAATAAATGTCTCGTACCGTATAGCAAATAAATGTCTCGTACCGTATAGCAAGTGAATGTCTCGTACCGTATAGCGAGTGAATGTATCGCACCATATAGCGAATAAATGTCTCGCACCATATAGCGAATAACTGTCTCGCACCGTATAGCGAATAAATGTCTCGCACCGCATAGCGAATGTCTCGCACCATATAGCGAATAAATGTCTCGTACCGTATAGCACGTGAATGCCTCGCACCGTGTAGAGTGAATGTCTCCTACCGTATGGCGAATAAATGTCTCGTACCGTATAGCGAATAAATGTCTCGTTCCGTATGGCAAATAAATGTCTCGCACCGTATAGCGAACAAATGTCTCGCACCATATAGCGAATAAATGGCTTGTACCCTATAGCGAATAAATGTCTCGCACCGAATAAATGTCTCGTATCGTATAGCTTATGTCTCTTCCCGTATAGCAAATAATTGTCTCGTACAGTATAGCGAAAGTCTCGTACCGTATAGCGAATGTCTCGTGCCGTACAGCGGATACATTTCTCATACCGTATAGCAAATGTCTCTTACCGTATAGTGAATGTCCCGTACCTTATAGCAAATGTCTCGTACCATATAGCGAATACATTTCTCGTACTGCATAGCGAATGTCTCGTACCGCATAGCGAATGTCTCGTACCGTATAGCGAATGTCTCATACCGTATAGCGAATAAATGTCTCGTACCATACAGCAAATATCTTGTACCGTATAGCGAATAAATGTCTCATACCGTATAGCGAATAAATGTCTCGTACCGTATAGCGAATGTCTCCTACCGTATAGCGAATGTCTCGTGCCGTACAGCGGATAAGTTTCTCATGCCGTATAGCAAATGTCTCGTACCGTATAGCGAACAAATGTCTCGCACCATATAGCGAATAAATGGCTTGTACCCTATAGCAAATAAATGTCTCGCACCGAATAAATGTCTCGTATCGTATAGCTTATGTCTCTTCCCGTATAGCGAATAAATGTCTCGTACCGTATAGCGAATATCTCGTACCGTATAGCGAATGTCTCGTGCCGTACAGCGGATAAATTTCTCATCCCGTATAGCAAATGTCTCGTACCGTATAGCGAATGTCCCGTACCTTATAGCGAATGTCTCGTACCATATAGCGAATAAATTTCTCGTACCGCATAGCGAATGTCTCGTACCGCATAGCGAATGTCTCGTACCATATAGCGAATAAATGTCTCATACCGCACAGCGAATAAATGTCTCGTACCGTATAGCAAATGTCTCGTACCATATAGCGAAGAAAATTCTCGTACCGTATAGGAAATGTCTCGTACCGTATAGCGAATGTCTCATACCGTATAGCAAATAAATGTCTCACACCGTATAGCGAACAAATGTCTCGCACCATATAGCGAATAAATGGCTTGTACCCTATAGCGAATGAATGTCCCGCACCGTATAGCGAATAAATGTCTCGTATCGTATAGCTTATGTCTCTTACCGTATAGCAAATAATTGTCTCGTACATTATAGCGAAAGTCTCGTACCGTATAGCGAATGTCTCGTACCGTATAGCGAATGTCTTGTACCGTATAGCGAATGTCTCGTACCATATAGCGAATACATTTCTCGTACCGCATAGCGAATGTCTCGCACCATATAGCGAATAAATGTCTCATACCGTATAGCGAATAAATGTCTCGTACCATACGGCAAATATCTTCTACCGTATAGCGAATAAATGTCTCGTACCATATAGCGAATAAATGCCTCGCACCGTATAGCGTATGTCTCTTACCTTATAGCAAATAATTGTCTCGTGCAGTATAGCGAAAGTCTCGTACCGTATAGCGAATAATTGTCTCGCACAGTATAGCGAATAAATGTCTCGCACCATATAGCGAAAAAATGTCTCGTACCGTATAGCAAATAAATGTCTCATACCATATAGCGAATAAATGTCTCGTACCGTATAGCGAATGTCTCGTGCCGTACAGCGGATAAATTTCTCATACCGTATAGCAAATGTCTCGTACCGTATAGCGAATGTCTCGTACCGTATATCGAATGTCTCGTACCATATAGCGAATAAATTTCTCGTACCGTATAGCAAATGTCTCGTACCGTATAGCGAATAAATGTCTCATACCGTACAGCGAATAAATGTCTCGTACCATACAGCGAATATCTTGTACCGTATAGCGAATAAATGTCTCATACCGTATAGCGAATAAATGTCTCGTACCATACAGTGAATATCTTGTACCGTGTAGTGAATAAATGTCTCATACAGTATAGCAAATAAATGTCTCTTACCGTATAGCGAATGTGTCGTACCGTACAGCTGACAAATTTCTCAGACCGTATAGCAAATGTCTCGTACCGTATAGCGAATGTCTCGTACCGTATAGCGAATGTCTCGTACCATATAGCGAATACATTTCTCGTACCGTATAGCGAATGTCTCGTACCGTATAGCGAATAAATGTCTCATACCGTATAGCGAATAAATGTCTCGTACCATACAGCGAATATCTTGTACCGTATAGCGAATAAATGTCTCATACCGTATAGCGAATAAATGTCTCGTACCATATAGCGAATGTCTCATACCGTATAGCGAATACATTTCTCGTCCCGTATAGCAAATGTCTCGTACTGTATAGCGAATATCTCGTACCGTATAGCAAATGTTTCGTACCGTATAGCGAATAAATGTCTCGTACCGAATAGCGAATAAATGTCTCGAACCGTATAGCGAATAAATGTCTCGTACCATATAGCGAATGTCTCGTACCGTGTAGCGAATAAATGTCTCATACCGTACAGCGAATGTCTCGTACTGTATAGCAAATAAATGTCTCGTACCGTATAGCGAATGTCTCGTACCGTATAGCGAATGTCTCGTACCATATAGCGAATAAAATTCTCATACTGTATAGCGAATGTCTCGTACCGCATAGCGAATGTCTCGTACCGCATAGCGAATGTCTCGTACCGTGTAGCGAATAAATGTCTCGTAACATACAGCGAATGTCTCATACCGTATAGCGAATAAATGTCTCGTACCATATAGCGAATGTCTCATACCGTATAGCGAATAAATTTCTCGTCCCGTATAGCAAATGTCTCGTACTGTATAGCCAATATCTCGTACCGTATAGCGAATGTCTCGTACCGTGTAGCGAATAAATGTCTCGTAACGTACAGCGAATGTCTCGTACCGAATAGCGAATAAATGTCTCGAACCGTATAGCGAATAAATGTCTCGTACCGTATAGCGAATGTCTCGTACCGTATAGCGAATGTCTCATACCGTACAGCGAATGTCTCGTACCGTATAGCGAATGTCTCGTACCATATAGCGAATAAATTTCTCATACTGTATAGCGAATGTCTCGTAACGCATAGCGAATGTCTCGTACCGTGTAGCGAATAAATGTCTCGTAACATACAGCGAATGTCTCGTACCGTATAGCGAATGTCTCGTACCATATAGTGAATAAATTTCTCGTACCGTATAGCGAATGTCTCGTACCGCATAGCGAATGTCTCGTACCGTATAGCGATTAAATGTCTCATCCCGTATAGCGAATAAATGTCTCGTACCATACAGCGAAAATCTTGTACCGTATAGCGAATAAATGTCTCATACCGTATAGGGAATGTCTCATACCATATAGCGAATAAATGTCTCGTACCATACAGCGAATATCTTGTACCGTATAGCGAATAAATGTCTCATACCGTATAGCGAATAAATGTCTCGTACCATACAGCGGATATCTTGTACCGTATAGCGAATAAATGTCTCATACCGTATAGCGAATAAATGTCTCGTACCGCATAGCGAATAAATGTCCCATACCATATAGCGAATGTCTCGTACCGTATAGCGAATAAATGTCTCGTACCGTATAGCGAATGAATGTCTCATACCATATAGTGAGTGAATGTCTTGTACCATATAGCAAGTCAATGTCTCGTACTATATAGTGAGTGAATGTCTTGAACCATATAGCGATTGAATGTCTCATACTAAATAGTGAGTGAATGTCTTGTACCATATAGCGATTGAATGTCTCATACTAAATAGTGAGTGAATATCTTGTACCATATAGCGAGTGAATGTCTCGCACTATATAGTGAGTGAATGTCTTGTACCATATAGTGAGTGAATGTCTCGTACTATATAGTGCGTGAATGTCTTGTACCATATAGCGAGTGAATGTCTCATACTATATAGTGCGTGAATGTCTTGTACCATATAGCAATTGAATGTCTCATACTAAATAGTGCGTGAATGTCTCGTACTATATAGCAAGTGAATGTCTCATACTAAATAGTGAGTGAATGTCTTGTACCATATAGCGATTGAATGTCTTGTACCATATAGCGAGTGAATGTCTTGTACCATATAGCGATTGAATGTCTCATACTATATAGTGAGTGAATGTCTTGTACCATATAGCGATTGAATGTCTCATACTAAATAGTGAGTGAATGTCTCATACTAAATAGTGATTGAATGTCTCATACTATATAGCGATTGAATGTCTCATACTATATAGCGATTGAATGTCTAATACTATATAGTGAGTGAATGTCTTGTACCATATAGCGAGTGAATGTCTTGTACCATATAGCGAGTGAATGTCTCATACTATATAGTGAGTGAATGTCTTGTACCATATAGCGAGTGAATGTCTCATACTATATAGTGAGTGAATGTCTTGTACCATATAGCGATTGAATGTCTTGTAACATATAGTGAGTGAATGTCTCGTACCATATAGCGATTGAATGTCTTGTACCATATAGTGATTGAATGTCTCGTACCATATAGCGATTGAATGTCTTGTACCATATAGCGATTGAATGTCTCGTACTATATAGTGAGTGAATGTCTTTTACTATATAGTGAGTGAATGTCTCATACTAAATAGTGAGTGAATGTCTTGTACCATATAGCGATTGAATGTCTCATACTATATAGCGAGTGAATGTCTCGTACTATATAGCGAGTGAATGTCTCGTACTATAGTGAGTGAATGTCTCGTACTATATAGTGAGTGAATGTCTTGTACCATATAGTGATTGAATGTCTTGTACCATATAGCGATTTAATGTCTTGTACCATATAGCGATTGAATGTCTCATACTAAATAGTGAGTGAATGTCTTTTACTATATAGTGAGTGAATGTCTCATACTATATAGTGAGTGAATGTCTCATACTATATAGCGAGTGAATGTCTAATACTAAATAGTGAGTGAATGTCTTGTACCATATAGCGAGTGAATGTCTCATACTATATAGTGAGTGAATGTCTCATACTATATAGTGAGTTAATGTCTTGTACTATATAGCGAGTGAATGTCTCATACTATATAGTGAGTGAATGTCTTGTACCATATAGCGAGTGAATGTCTCATACTATATAGTGAGTGAATGTCTCGTACTATATAGTGAGTGAATGTCTTGTACTATATAGCGAGTGAATGTATCATACTATATAGTGAGTGAATGTCTTGTACCATATAGCGAGTGAATGTCTCGTACTATATAGTGAGTGAATGTCTTGTACTATATAGCCAGTGAATGTCTCATACTATATAGCCAGTGAATGTCTCATACTATATAGTGAGTGATTGTCTTTTACCATATAGCGATTAAATGTTTCATACTATATAGTGAGTGAATGTCTTGTACTATATAGCCAGTGAATGTCTCATACTATATAGCCAGTGAATGTCTCATACTATATAGTGAGTGAATGTCTTTTACCATATAGCGATTAAATGTTTCATACTATATAGCGATTGAATGTCTCGTACCATATAGCGATTGAATGTCTTGTACCAAATAGCGATTGAATGTCTTGTACTATATAGTGAGTGAATGTCTCGTACCATATAGCGATTGAATGTCTTGTACCATATAGTGATTGAATGTCTCGTACCATATAGCGATTGAATGTCTTGTACCATATAGCGATTGAATGTCTTGTACCATACAGCGATTGAATGTCTCATACTATATAGTGAGTGAATGTCTTGTACTATATAGTGAGTGAATGTCTTGTACCATACAGCGATTGAATGTCTCATACCATATAGCGAGTGAATGTCTCGTACTATATAGTGAGTGAATGTCTTGTACCATATAGCGAGTGAATGTCTCGTACTATATAGTGAGCGAATGTCTTGTACCATATAGTGAGTGAATGCCTCGTACTATATAGTGAGCGAATGTCTTGTACCATATAGTGAGTGAATGTCTCGTACTATATAGTGAGTGAATGTCTTGTACCATATAGTGAGTGAATGTATCATACTATATAGTGAGTGAATGTCTTGTACCATATAGCGATTGAATGTCTCGTACTATATAGTGAATGAATGTCTTGTACCATATAGCGAGTGAATGTCTCGTACTATATAGTGAGTGAATGTCTCATACTAAATAGTGAGTGAATGTCTTGTACCATATAGCGATTGAATGTCTCATACTATATAGTGAGTGAATGTCTTGTACCATATAGCGATTGAATGTCTCATACTATATAGTGAGTGAATGTCTTGTACCATATAGCGATTGAATGTCTCGTACTATATAGTGAGTGAATGTCTCGTACTATATAGTGAGTGAATGTCTCGTACTATATAGTGATTGAATGTCTTGTACCATATAGCGATTGAATGTCTTGTACCATATAGCGATTGAATGTCTCATACTATATAGTGAATGTCTTGTACCATATAGCGATTGAATGTCTCGTACTATATAGTGAGTGAATGTCTTGTACCATATAGCGAGTGAATGTCTCATACTATATAGTGATTGAATGTCTCATACTATATAGCGATTGAATGTCTCATACTATATAGTGAGTGAATGTCTTGTACCATATAACGAGTGAATGTCTCGTACTATATAGTGAGTGAATGTCTCATACTATATAGTGAGTGAATGTCTTGTACCATATAGTGAGTGAATGTCTCATACTATATAGTGAGTGAATGTCTTGTACCATATAGTGAGTGAATGTCTCATACTATATAGTGAGTGAATGTCTTGTACCATATAACGAGTGAATGTCTTGTACTATATAGTGAGTGAATGTCTCATACTATATAGTGAGTTAATGTCTTGTACCATATAGTGAGTGAATGTTTCGTACTATATAGTGAGTGAATGTCTCATACTATATAGTGAGTGAATGTCTTGTACCATATAGTGAGTGAATGTTTCGTACTATATAGTGAGTGAATGTCTCGTACTATATAGTGAGTGAATGTTTCGTACTATATAGTGAGTGAATGTCTCGTACTATATAGTGAGTGAATGTCTCGTACTATATAGTGAGTGAATGTCTTGTACCATATAGCGAGTGAATGTCTCGTACTATATAGTGAGTGAATGTCTTGTACCATATAGTGAGTGAATGCCTCGTACTATATAGTGAGCGAATGTCTTGTACCATATAGTGAGTGAATGTCTCGTACTATATAGTGAGTGAATGTCTTGTACCATATAGTGAGTGAATGTATCATACTATATAGTGAGTGAATGTCTTGTACCATATAGCGATTGAATGTCTCGTACTATATAGTGAATGAATGTCTTGTACCATATAGCGAGTGAATGTCTCGTACTATATAGTGAGTGAATGTCTCATACTAAATAGTGAGTGAATGTCTTGTACCATATAGCGATTGAATGTCTCATACTATATAGTGAGTGAATGTCTTGTACCATATAGCGATTGAATGTCTCATACTATATAGTGAGTGAATGTCTTGTACCATATAGCGATTGAATGTCTCGTACTATATAGTGAGTGAATGTCTCGTACTATATAGTGAGTGAATGTCTCGTACTATATAGTGATTGAAAGTCTTGTACCATATAGCGATTGAATGTCTTGTACCATATAGCGATTGAATGTCTCATACTATATAGTGAATGTGTTGTACCATATAGCGATTGAATGTCTCGTACTATATAGTGAGTGAATGTCTTGTACCATATAGCGAGTGAATGTCTCATACTATATAGTGATTGAATGTCTCATACTATATAGCGATTGAATGTCTCATACTATATAGTGAGTGAATGTCTTGTACCATATAACGAGTGAATGTCTCGTACTATATAGTGAGTGAATGTCTCATACTATATAGTGAGTGAATGTCTTGTACCATATAGTGAGTGAATGTCTCATACTATATAGTGAGTGAATGTCTTGTACCATATAACGAGTGAATGTCTTGTACTATATAGTGAGTGAATGTCTCATACTATATAGTGAGTGAATGTCTTGTACCATATAACGAGTGAATGTCTTGTACTATATAGTGAGTGAATGTCTCATACTATATAGTGAGTGAATGTCTTGTACCATATAGTGAGTGAATGTTTCGTACTATATAGTGAGTGAATGTCTCATACTATATAGTGAGTGAATGTCTTGTACCATATAGTGAGTGAATGTTTCGTACTATATAGCGATTGAATGTCTCGTACTATATAGTGAGTGAATGTTTCGTACTATATAGTGAGTGAATGTCTCGTACTATATAGTGAGTGAATGTTTCGTACTATATAGTGAGTGAATGTCACATATCGAATAGCGATTGAATGTCTAGTACCGTACAGCATATTAAATACGACCACAGAAATGTATTATAATCCATGCTGACGTTAACAGTCATCCCACACATTCAGTTCACAGAATCAACAGGTCATTTTCTTTCAACTTCCTTCCTAATATGAATCCACAGAACCCCCCTCCCGTTCCACCCATAAGTCTGATACCACATACCTGTGTAGTTTGCAGAATAATTGTTAGTGTCGAGGAACTTTTTGACCAGTTCGCAGCTGGAGAGGATGTGGTGCTGGGTGAGGAAGTTCAGATAGGCTTGAAGACCTTTCTGCCGCTCCGCTATGAACTCTCTGTCCATGTTCCCTATTAACTTCTTGGGGGGAAGGGGCAGATTGAGGCCAGAGATCTGACGCAAGAAGACCGGCAGAGAAGCAGTGAGTGGGCGGAACACACAGACAGGCGAAGGAAAGCAAAGGAAGAGTAAGAAAGACAGAAAGAAAGAAAAAGATTCAGAATGTGCTTTTACTGGAACGTGGAATTCCAGGATTAAGCGGGGAGCGTGTTTGTGAAGAGTCAGCAGACACACATCCTCATTTGTGCTGAAATCGCAGCGTTACTACAGAGCACTTCAGTGAAACTCCCAGGCACTGTGAATTTACACGTTTTACTCACCAGCAAACTGTTGTTTAGCATGTCGAAGTCACTGTACCTCCTGATGACCTACAAGTATTACAGAACAGAAAGTGTTCAATCATCTATCATCATCACCATTACAAACTGGATCACATGTTACGTTCTGACAGATTAAAAATATCTTTTTTCTCTTCCAAAAATAATAACTATGCATGAATATAGGATCATGCTGACAAAAAAACAGAGGCTTTAGTTACCATTTCCAGGGGCCCAAATGGTGGCCCATCACGGTGTTCGCATTTTTAATACTTTTATACTATACTGTCGCTGTCCAATGAAAAACAAGCATATCCGTCTTTACTTTTAATGCAGATCAGTGGAACCAGAATTCTTTTCATGCTATTTTAGAGCATTTGTATTGGTCCATACATCAATTTCACTGTGTGCAAATACAGCAGAAAAATAAAATGTTTTTTCTTTGGACAATGACGATATGATGTATTTCAATTTCTTATTTCAATTTTAAAAAAGGACTTTTAACAGTTCACAGTCGCTCAAGTTTAACAAACAGAACGATCTTATTAGTAAAATACAGTATAACGTGCCACAGAGATTATATCGGATGCCTAATTTTTAAGCTGACCATTATTGGTTTACACTGTTGTAAGATTCACAGTCATTTGTTTACAGAATGAAGACCTCCTACACACTGTGTAACATCCTGACACACTAATAATAAGTGTTCAGCTGTTGAAAGAGCTCCATCCTGACAGAATACGAGCTGCACTGTGACCACCCTGAGTTACTCTGTTTGTATACTAGTGAACTTACTGAAGGCGGGCTCGTGCTCTCGCTCTGTTCGCCTCAGTGTGACTGCAGATCTGGCGCAGAGAGCAGATACTTTAGGAAATGCGAATGGAGATTCAGGATGTGTCTCAAAACCTACTGAGCTCCTACATAGGGAGCATTTTACGTCATAGTATGCGCTCCTGACATGTAGACTGTCCCAATTCTTACATACCTTAAACATGCTGTCTACTGAGAACCTTATTTACACCTGATTTTAAGATTTTAAGAAAGCATTGAACGCTTCCTCAGCCGCTAAGACAATCCCATGATGCATTTATCATGACTTTTACTCCACCACATTTATTACAGTTTGACATCCCCAGGGCAAACAGTTTGAGGTCTCGGGCGCCACTAACCAAGCCTTACTACAATATTTTTATAATCAGCCAACACATCGAAAGACTATGAAGCTCTAAAATGAGGAACTTTGTTTTTAGTATGAATTGACTAATACCTTTAGCCCACAACCACCTTTGGTCAGGCCACTGTACGTTATTTTTACTACGAGCTCTGCAGCTGGGGAAACCTGGTAATGGTTACAGACCCAGAATTCTGTCAGTGCAAAATACGCAACAAAAATAACCGTGTGTTGGGCTCTTGTTCACGAGTTGACGGTTCCAAGAATGAAATGAATGATTAGATGCAAGATTTCGATGCACATGCTAAACGTGTGGGCTGATTCTGGGTTGTGACACAGACAAAGGTCTTCGTTAAGAAAGTTTTAAACAGGTGCAGCAAAATTTGGCAAGCCATGTCGCTCAGTTTACATTTTATTATTGATAAATCAGCCAATTCTGAAAGACGCTTGGGATCTATCACGTAGAACGTGAAGAAGTTGTTCACAGGATCTCCAGTTCATTAAACCTCCAGCTGCGGAGCTTAAAACAAGAAGGAAGTGCTTCATACATTCAGCTGATCAAGAACAAAACTTACTGTCCAGCAGTTTTCTGTTGAGACCCCCCTCTGGACACGAATGATGTATTCCTGGAGATAAAAGAGAAACTATTTAAATCCCTGAGAACAAACCACTCCCGTCTGCATTTGTTAATGAGTGACAACAATACATCACTGTACGAGACTGCATGTTAGTGTATGGTTGTTTATAATAGGTGGGTGACCACAGCTGAGCACTGTAACCAGTTCTTAGACCAGTTCCTATGTATTTCATTAGAATGCAGTACATTCCAGGTTAGAGGAAATTTCCTCAGGTCAAGATCCGGACCGTCATGGTTTTAATCATTTTAGTGCCGTGTCTAGTATACTGAAGTAGCCTAGCGTTTCTATAAGCACTCTGTCATCAGCAACCGAAAGACAAAACAAATTACACATACCCTTTAGTATATTTTAACAAAGTGTATTGTTTTAAATGCTAAGCTGAATTAATTATTTATAAAACATTTTTTGTTTTTTCCTCCTCAGATTTTATGAGGAGAGATGAGGAGAGAACGCTGCTACTTACACAGCTGCTACCTAGACAGCCTACTTACACACTCACTAGGTTTAGAGACACACCCCACTGTCAGAATAAAATCCTCCTCAATAGTTTATCAGTTTGGGTCCACGTTGGACAACGGCTGAGTCTGGACCCGGACCGCGGTACCCCTATTAGTGACCTCTGATATATAGCATTAACCAATCATAGTGGACTTTAAGAGGACAAGGAAGTCAGACCACCTCCCCCTTCACATACTTGGTGAAAAGGTAGAACATGTGGAAAGTGTAAAATTCCTTGGTGTCCACATAAACAAACACCGAACACCACACACCTCATAAAGAGGGCACAACAAAGGCTCTACTTCCTGAGGAAGCTGAAAAAGGCCCAACTCCCACAAAAGCTCCTGGCAAACTTCTATCACAGCACCATTGAGAGTATCCTTTGCCAAGGTATGATTGTGTGGTATTCCAGCTGCACAGTCTCAGAGAGAAGGGAACTACATCGTGTGGTTAGGACTGCAGAATGGATCATTGGGTCTGATCTTCCCAGTCTGGATGATGTCTATGCCAGCCGGTTAAAGAGGAAAGCTGGAAATATAAGCAAGGACAGAACACACCCAGGTCACTACCTCTTTGAGATGCTGCCATCCGGGAAAAGGTTCAGAACCATCTGCACACGGACCAGCAGACTTAGAAACAGCTTTTTTTCCAAGGGCTGTGGCCTCCATCACACTCCACTGATTTTTAATCCCCCCACCCCTATCCAAACAGGGTGCCAATAGATATAATATATAGAATATTGTAAATTTTTAATTTCTATTTTTTTATTTGTCTTTTGTATCTTGCTGTCTCTGCTGTTTGGGAAGTTGTCAACAAAGTTTCGTTATACTCACGTATAATGACAATAAAGATTCTTTTATCTTATCTCTTACATCTATTTATACAGTGCCTGGAGATTATATATCTGTATCAGTGGATACAAACATTAAACACTGGACTGAATATTGCTAAGAAACGTAACCTGAATCGGATCCTGTCCCAAAACAAATCCACTCTGACAGAGCCCTCACTCACACTTTTTAGCTATTTAAGTACCTGTAAGGTAAAAGGGTACAAGAGTCGTTTCAGCATGCTTTTAAATGCTATAAGCAGAATCTCACCAATTTTTACCTCCACTGTTAGTCATTCAGAGTGTTTAGTATATAATGATTCAAGGTCGAGAAATGTATCGACTCATAGCGGTGACGGGAACCAGAGGTCGCCACGTCTACAACACAAACACGGTCATTTTATTTACTATCCAAAACCACCAAGTTTCAGGTAGCATCAGGTATCAATTTTTGTGATATGCCTTGTTCCCATCACCAGCACTGTGAGCAAATCTGACTGAGCAAGTTTCTCTAGAACAAAACATTTCAGACCAAACCACTCTGTATGACTCTGAGCCTGTTTACTTTTTGCATTACCATGTATTTCATGTCCACAACAAGTAAACCCTCAACATGAGCTGATCACTGAAAACACAAGCTGGAAGGAAGGTGTAAACAGGCCCTTTAAGCAAAATAATTGAATGCAAATTGTTTGAAAGACCAGTGGGCCAGTTTTCTACCACTGTCTCCATGCTAGTCCCTATTTCCTTTTTCTTCTTCATGTATCCTCCTCTTTAACAGTGAGGAGATTCTGGCGGCTGATGTGTTATAATAACAGCTGCACTGCGAAACGGGACCGCTTAAACAAGAAGCTCCTGAATAAGAAGCTAAACATCAGTGCCAGAATACAATAACTGCAGATAAGCAGCTAGCAGCTTTAATGCTGGTAGTATAAATATGTGCTACGGCAGGACATTGACAAGGACTCTTCTCTATACATCTTCCAGTCTGTGCTATAGCTCCACCAAATACACGCTGCCGCTCAAATGTGCAGTGTTATGGTGTGATTTGTCTGTTCTGGGATACAGCAGAAACATGGCGGCGGCAGTGTCTGTTTGAAGATAATCCGTTTCTGTATAGATATAATTATACACTAATGTAGGGGCAGTCATGTACTAAAGGTTAGGGATCTGGCCTTGTGACCGGAAGGTGGCTGGTTCAATCCCCTGGACCAGCAGGACATGACTAAGTAAATATCTGGGTGTTTCACTCTGCACAGATAGGGTAAATGTGGAGTTCAAATTCCACCAGGAGCAAACACAAATGGCAAATAGATCTAAATTCTAAACCTAGTTTCCGCTAACTAGATCTTCCTAAATCTTATACACTGCTCCTTTAAGTGAAAGTGCTGGAGTGCCTAGCAGCTTTTAAAGAAACAACACTGGATCCGTATCCGTTGATTCTCAAGTTTAGTGGCACTGTATCACCTCCAGCTGGGTCCATTATACTGACTTTATCTGTTCGCTATCACCTACACGCCAACGACATTCACTGCTGGAGCTCTCTTACCTCAAAAAACAGCAGGACACGCTGAAAGAGAGGATCAAATTAAGGAGAAAGTTGCATTCAGTGACAGCAAACAATACAAAGTGCAGCTGAAGTCGGTCTAAACTGCTCCCTGCCTCATTCTGAGGCGTTGGCATTTCACAAACAACCACGGTGCTGACAGAAAACACAGAAAGGCTTGTATTTTTAATTTTGCAGTCAACAAGAGAGCAGCTGTGTTGTGTTGCTGCCAGAAATGCCATGGACAAGCTGTAAACAGAATGAAATGAAGGTGCTGGCAAAAAAGGGAAGGAATGGAGGTCACGTTGACAGCTAACGTTATAACATGATCACATTTTTTTGGGAGACCAACAACAGCCTCGGTTGTTTGTGAGGAGAAAGTTGGTTTCTGATATAAAATAACAATATCCACGTTTTTTATTACACTGAAATGCTGTTTGAGGCGACGAACCAATGTACCTGAAACGAAGCTTTGCGCGAATTATCTACTAAACTAACGTTAGCTTGGTGCTGCTACATCTAGCCAGCTATTGATTTTATTAGCAATAACAAACGTTGGCTAACTGGTTAGCCACCTAGCTAACACATAAACCTACGAAGCAAAAAAAAAAAAAGCTTGCTTGCTAACTGGCTATATGACATTCACATTATTTAGGTGGCTGGCTAGCAGCTGAAGCGGTTATTTAAATTAATATTTTAACACATTCTGAGGTAATTCGCTTCTCGGCTGAGGTAAAAGGGATATTTAGAGGTGTAATATGGTGTCTGGCTCATGTTTTCACCCTCAGGTCGGGGTAAAAGCCGCTGTGAGAGCTAAAAGCTTACCGTGTGGGACTGCAGGCTCTGGCTGGTTTCTATCACCGCCGTCAGGGGGACGGTGTCGTCCAGCAGCAGCTTCCCGGCGGAGGACGGTTTCTCCATGAAAGCCATTTCTGGGACTCTCTTTTGGACCCGCGGATGCGTCGCTGGCTCCCGGTGTCTCGTACCAAAAAATATGAAGCGAGGAAGAGAAAATCCTTCAGTTGGAAAGTTGTCTGCTTGTCATTGCGGCTGCGGCGGCGAGAAGTTGACAGAAGCTTCTTCCTCTGAGCGGCTCATCAGCGGCTCCGCTCTGATCTGGTCCCGCCTCCGAGCGACTGACTGCCGGGGGAGCGGGAACCGGGAAGGCGGGGGAGGAGAGGAGGGTGGTGGGTGTTTACATTCAGTGAGAGACAAACATAAAAATGTTGGCGATTCGTTTATTTTTTTTAGGGTTCTTTTTTCAATTTTGCGTTCCACAGCAGTTACATTCTCCATTATTTAAGGTGGAATGAAAAATAAAAAAGAGGCATCTTAAAGGGCCTGTATCCCACTTTCTGTGTATGTTATGACTTGTTCGCACTGCCAGTCCAAGGGGCTATTCCACGAAGCGAGCTAACTCAGTAAGCCCAATTAAGTAATCCTCATTTTGCTCAAATTCGGTTCCACCAAAGAGGCTAGACTTAAGCCTCGCTTAGTTACCACAGCAACATATACGTTTGTACAAACCAGGGGTGCGTTTCCCAAAGGCATAGTTGTTAACTACGCTAGCAACTTACATGGTTGCAACTATGCAGGTGCGATGCAAGTGTTTCCCAAAACCGTAGTTGGAACTATGAAGGTAACCACGTTGGTAACTTGCATAGTGCGAACCACCATTAAGCAACACAGGTGTTTCCCAAAACCATAGTTCTACCAAACGTTCGCAAACACTGTCGTTAAGCTTTGTAGTTGGAACTACAGCCGTAGACCTGTGGTTAGAAGCTTAGTTCCTGCGTATTACGTCATCGATAACGGACGACGCAGTGTAAAGCATGACAGTAACTGAAAATTAACATCAATCATCTGCTATGAACAATTAGATGCCATATACTTTGAACGTGTAGTTCTATGTATATTCATGATTGTATTTCTGTGTTGCTAAGCGGCTGCATTCATTAAAAAATATCGCTATATCACACGTGTGTAAGCTGTGTAACATACACTGAACTGTGCTCTCTCAACATTATTTCACCTTCGAGGTGCTCCCCTGGTGCAACCGGTGGAGCAGGAGGTGTTAAATAGGCTGTATGTGGGGGTTTTGGTTTAAAACGGTGGCATGTTCGGTTGAAGGTTAAATCATTCAAGCAGACAACTTACCTTAGCTCAATATGGAGAGTATGTGCTTCTGCTGTAAACCTTAGTTTAGACTATTAGCCTGTGTATTTTTTATAATGGGACAGGATGTTGTTCATCTGTGTGAGGTGGAACCGTGGTAGTGCTGGTGTGGTGGTGCTAGGGCTGGGCGATATGGGAAAAAATCTTATCATGATAATTTTTTTCATATCAGTGGATATCGATATATATCACGATATAAATCAAATCATTATTTCCTTTTTACTTTAAGTGAGATATAAAGGTATCAAAATTAATTTTTTTCCTTAAATTGTTTTTTATTTTCAGACAAATAGACAAATGTACTACAGAACATTACACAACTGTATTAACCACACACACGCATATATATGTATGTATGTGTGTGTGTGTAATACAGTTGTGTAATGTTGTGTATATGGGGCAGTATTAGTATGAACAGTATTCACACAGACACTGTGTTAAGCAGGCTGTTACTGGCCCTTTAAGTTCTGAGGAAAGGACTCGTAACTCTCTATCAGCTCAAATGGTGAGTTCGTTTAGCGATTCTGTTTCGGTAGATAATAAAGTTTTCTCCTCAGGTTTTTTGATTATAAAGTCAACTTTGTCTCAGCGTTCTCACTCGAACTCCTACAGTAAACATGTTTATGTTCATCAATTACGAAATTACGTCGATTGGCATAATGTGCGTCGATGCGTCGCTAAGGTGGCCGCGCCCTCTGAAAGCATGGATTTATCCGGAGCGCGAGCTGCAGCTACAAACAATCACTCACCTACATCTAAAGTTGTGGGTGTGTTTCACACAGAAACACAACTGTGTGGTGCTCTGTCAGCTCTGCACAACACAACTGTACAGCTGCTACACACCAGCACTTGAAGCTCAAACACCCCGTAGCGCTTCATCAACACAGCAGCAAGACAGCACCAGTTTATCTTATTTTAGCTGATTATTTTAAGATTATTAACACGTGTAACATGTTTCTTTCAGTAGTAGTTTAACGTTTTCTGTCGTTATTTTTTCTTATTTTATT
>CM038714.1:7099843-7140675 GCA_021613375.1 Megaleporinus macrocephalus | reverse complement strand
ACGGTATTAGATATTCACTCACTATATGGTATTAGATATTCACTCACTATACGGTATTAGATATTCACTCACTATACGATATTAGGTATTCACTCACTATACGGTATTAGGTATTAGATATTCACTCACTACACGGTATTAGATATTCACTCACTACACGGTATTAGATATTCACTCACTATACGGTATTAGATATTCACTCACTAAACGGTATTAGATATTCACTCACTATACGGTGTTAGATATTCACTCACTATATGATATTAGATATTCACTCACTATATGGTATTAGATATTCACTCACTATACGGTATTAGATATTCACTCACTATATGGTATTAGATATTCACTCACTATATGGTATTAGACATTCACTCACTACACGGTATTAGATATTCACTCACTACACGGTATTAGATATTCACTCACTATATAGTATTAGATATTCACTCCACGGCATTAGATATTCACTCACTACACGGTATTAGATATTTACTCACTACATGGTATTAGATATTCACTCACTACACGGTATTAGATATTCACTCACTATACGGTATTAGATATTCACTCACTACACGGTATTAGATATTCACTCACTATACGGTATTAGATATTCACTCACTACACGGTATTAGATATTCACTCACTATACGGTATTAGATATTCACTCACTATACGGTATTAGATATTCACTCACTACACGGTATTAGATATTCACTCACTACATGGTATTAGATATTCACTCACTACACGGTATTAGATATTCACTCACTATACGGTATTAGATATTCACTCACTATACGGTATTAGATATTCACTCACTATACGGTATTAGATATTCACTCACTACACGGTATTAGATATTCACTCACTATACGGTATTAGATATTCACTCACTATATGGTATTAGATATTCACTCACTATACGGTATTAGGTATTCACTCACTATACGGTATTAGGTATTAGATATTCACTCACTACACGGTATTAGATATTCACTCACTATACGGTATTAGATATTCACTCACTACACGGTATTAGATATTCACTCACTACACGGTATTAGATATTCACTCACTACACGGTATTAGATATTCACTCACTACACGGTATTAGATATTCACTCACTATACGGTATTAGATATTCACTCACTACACGGTATTAGATATTCACTCACTACACGGTATTAGATATTCACTCACTACACGGTATTAGATATTCACTCACTATACGGTATTAGATATTCACTCACTATACGGTAAACGACATTCACTCACTATACGGTAAGAGACATTCACTCACTATACGGTAAGAGACATTCACTCTCTATACGAGACATTCACTCTCTATACAGTACGAGACATTCACTCACTTTATGGTACGAGACATTCACTCTATACTGTACGAGACAAAAATACCTGAAAATATTAACGTACGTCTTCCTCATCAGTGTTTTTTCAACCCTAATCCGCACCTGAGGCGCACTGTCCTGAACCTTTTATCTCCCAACACACCCGATCCAACTAATGAGCTTGTTACCATCCCAGCGTTTAGGAAAAGCCCAACAATTTCGGGACAGCGAGTCTCCAGGACATTTAAAAACATTTCAGTCTCTTTGTTTTGTCAGGCATGCATTTGGTTTCAGCGTCACTCCAGAAGTGTTTTGTTGCCATCACATGGTTGCTGTGTTTAAGACTGTTCTCTAAGGTTTTTCCACACATATGCAGAGAAATTGGAAAGAAATCAGAGTAAGGGTACATATGTTGAGATCTCGTGACCACTTTAATGATCAGATAACTCAATAGCACCTATTCACAAGGCTTTTTTAAGTGCTGCTTTAGAATTACACTGATGGGAACACATCCTAGATCAGCGTTCCTAATCTGAGAAGCCTTGTGAATATGGTCCATTGTTCTTGTGATGTAATGAGAACCAATTCATTTGCATATATCCGCCTATTCACCCTGCAGCAGTTTAGCTCTGAGGATTCATGGTAAGGTCCTAAGCAGAGCTTCTGACTGTGTTTTGAATTAAGGATAGTAACAAAAACAGCCTGTTTTAATTCTAAGAGATAGAACGAGAAGTCCTATAGAAATGAATGACACAAAACCATAAAACACTGTTCGTGGACCTAAAGTACAAAACAAACATGTCATGCCATGATGACGTTGTTTTCTCTAACTGCTCCAACTTTTTATCTGCAGAAATCGCCTTACAGCAAGTGTCCATGTTCTTCAGATCTGACCCAAAGTGGGAAGTGGTGGAACCTTTAAAAGACATTGGTAAGGAAAAGTAAATCATCTACTGGGTTCAGTAAAGCAGGCCATTTCCTGGTCCAGCTCGGATAAAAATAAATTGGTTCACGTGCGCCTGTGATTCATGAACTGCACTGCGGCTTGTTATTGTGTTGTGTGCATGCTCAGGAGTTTGTTCCTTTAAGAAAAGCTTTTGTGGACCTGCAGAGGTAGAAAGCAACCATGTGGCTAGGGCGGTATTACCAGTATGGCAGCTTATGGTTTACATGGTTTACATGGTTTGCTTCGGTAATCTGTTGTGGTTGTAATAGTTCTGGGCAATGTAAGATCACATACATACATACATGTTTGTTATTCTTCACATACGTTTGTCGCTCACATGTATTAATAACTCATGTAAAAACATTTGCAAAACAAGCCAGCTGCTGTGGGTAGAGTAGGCTGTTGTTATTGGGTCAAGGCTTCAGGTTTATTGCTTTAATCAGTGCCTTTAGCACAGCCGAAGTGGAACTCTTGCTTGCAGATATCCAGCAGTTTGTTTTAAATAGAGCAAACACGCCCCTGGCCACTTTATTAGCAACTTCTACCTAATGATATTTATTAAACAGGAGGCTGATACTTTGTACTGCAGTTGTTGTTTTTTTGTACACCTGCCTAATGAACCTGTAAGGTGAGTGGAGCTCATAAAGGTTTATCGGAGAGCTAATGGACCTTATATGTATGTACTCAGACCTAGGGTGCATCCAAAATTGCATACTTCCATACTGAACAGTACTCAAAAGCAGTACGTGAGAATGACTAGGGTGTCCGAATACATACTATTAGCACAAGCAAGTCATGAAACATGGTCTAAACTGCTTTATTACCATTTTAAACGAGCTCATGTGAAACAGCATAATATTTTTAACAAAATTAACAGTAAATCAAACTAATATCCCCAAAACTGCAATCATTCAATTTAGACCCTTAATTTAAAACTAAACTAATTAAATAGGTGCAGTAAAAATTGCAGTCATTAAATGCAGACTGTGTTATTTTAAACAACAATCTGTAATAATTAAATGTAGATCTTGAATTATTGCTGCTGTTCTGTTCATACCAGTCAGATCTGGTCTGTAAGTGTTCTGGGTTATTAGTTTTGTGCTAACTGCTGCTGCTTTAGTCAGTTTTTCAAAAAATGAAGGGTACTATTTCCACCTAGTGGTTCAGGTAGGAATTGCAGGGAGCTGGCCGGAGAAGGTTCTCCTGTTCCTGGATGAAACGCTAGCTGGAAATACAGAAATTAGGCTCATTTGTTTAACGCCATCGATTAGAGAAATATCAGCCGATCACCGATCACATATTTTGATTAAAAATCAGCCGATACCGATACATAACCGATCGATCTTTCCATCTCTATTATATATAAGATAAACATATATTCGACTGGTCGTCGACTCTCACAGGACAGCCACAGGAATACATTTTCATATAATGTCTGTTAAGCTCAGAATGTAGAACTGGAATCTGTTTTATAAACATACTTTATCATCATGCTGCCTTACCACCGCAGGAGGATTATACTGACAGTGCAGGATTTACTAAAACTGTTTATTCTTTACACAGGCTGGAGATTACGAAAGCGGTACTTCTTAGTCAAAAACAAAGAGCAGCCTAGGGAGCGACAAGTCTTAAGTTGGGTGAGTTGTGTTTTCACCCCAAACATGCTCTTGTAGTTGTGCTGTCACACTTTCTGTAAGTTCAGTGTAATCCGGTACTGTGACCGTACGTTGCTCAAATCTCCCTGTTGCATAACTCTGATTTAGCTCAAACCTGCTGTGGTCGATTGCACAAAACACTGCACTGCTTGGACGCACTGAAGAAGTACTTAGTTAACATGCTATTTGCTCTTAGTCTCTTTTCACTGTAGTGCTCTAAAGTTAGCACCTGTTTAAGAAGTCTTAGGGCTGTAGTCTAACGTGCAGGCTATTGTTATTCTGTTTCTTTCTCTGATTTCAGGTTGATCTGGGTCCTGATAAGTTTTTGTCAGATAGAGATCTAAAGTCCATGGTGAAGCTTCTTCCCTCTTTGGCTGTAAGTGTTACATTTTTGGTTTTGTCCCTAAAATCTTCTCACTGAAATGTACAAATGTGGCATAAGGAAGTTCATTTCCATTTCCACCAAAGCTGTGCTCAGCCCAGTAACACTGCTAATTCTGCATATGCATATATTACAAGAGGTCAGCCAAACCTCTTGAGGACCTCCTCCAGGTATTTTCCTTTGAACCTCCTAATTTATGCACCAACAAGCAACCTAATCACCATTATATGCCTCATCAAATAATGCTCCTATTTACACAGTTTTCTCTACTTATCCCAAATGATCAGCCAATGTGTGTTTGGAGTCTGCAGTTTGCTTTTGGTTAGCACTGAAGCTTTGAATCTAATAAGTAACTGTAGCTTGTATGTAGGGTTTATATACCAGAACTGCACTGTTAATAAAGTAGTCTACTGTTAAAGGGGAATTGCATAGAGTAATTGAGATGTAAATAAAGTCATGTAGATCTGTTCATTGTGAGTGAAACCAATTCAGATTTCTTCACAGTGGTGGTGATGGAAACCAGAAGACATGCCTGCAATGCTAGTATACTCATTTGATGTACCATCCAAACTAGGGGTGTAAGAAAATATCCAAAAATGTAACATCGGGATATTATGTTTCATGATACTTTACTGATTTTTAAAGACACAGTACCGATACACAGATACTTGTGAATCATTGTGTGTTGTGTTTAAACCTCTGACCACTAGATGGCAATGTTGTAATCCATTTCAGCTCCACTCCAACATTAACAAGCAGCACAAGGGTGCAGTGCTATTGTAAGCACTGATAAACCTGTTTATACAGGGGTGTGTTATAGTAGTAGGATTTCAAAAATCTCAATATATCACTTTGTTTGCAATATCGAATCGTGACTGCTGTATCACGATACGTATTTTATCATCAGGTTCTTACCAATACACAGCCCTAATTCAAACCACCAGTCAACTTACGTCAACCTATGTAGGGTGGTGCGATATTGAAAAAACTCATATCTGGATAATTTCTACTAGCACTTCTTAAAGGCTATTAATATCCATCCATACATCCTTTGTCATTCACCGTATCCCACTGGCCTGGGTCACGCATTTGGGCTGGGATGAACTAAAAGCCGAATGGTTTGGTTCTACTTCCTGAGCGGCAGCCCCTCCAGTAGCTCCGTCTTGCTAAATTTCCTTCGGGATCAATAAAGTATCTATCTATCTATCTATCTATCTATCTATCTATCTATCTATCTATCTATCTATCTACACACAGCCGGTGAGTTTATATTTCTGAAAGCCGGTTAAACCCAAGTCCAGCCAGCTGCTCGAGCCACACTGCGTGGGTGTTAGTTACAGTCCAGATAGCCTAGCGCGGTGGACACTGATCAGAAAACAGTTACTTAACTGGTAGACTCACCAGCACCCGACACGTCTGCTTCCTCTGAGCTTCATAAGCGAGACATTTCTCTAAGATAAGGATGCTCTGGTGCTGGTTCTCTTCCACAGAATGGTAAGATGCTAATTTTAAAGATCGGGTTTATACGAATCAATATCGGATTATTCAAATGAAGATTGATTTGAATCGAAAAATTTATTTTTTAAACACACCCCTAGCTAGCACACGGTATGTGCACTCTAGGCAAGGCAAGTTTATTTGTATAGCACCTTTCATACACAGTGGCAACTCAGTGATTTACAGAAATAAAGAAATAAGAAACAAAGCATTAAAATAAATCAGATAAAAGAAATACATATCTTTAATTTTCTTGAGTGTAAAGCACTCAGATGGTTATTGCAAGCTAGAAGTAGGAAATAAAAATAAGGTTTAAAAGTGCTGTTGGACTGTGTGCTGAGATATTTACAAGAAAGGTTTAAAATGAATAACTAACAGTTCAGTAAGAGTTTTAAACTGAGCTGAAAGCCTGCTCAAACAGGAATGTTTTCAGTCTGGATTTAAAGGTGTCCAGAGTTGGGGCTCCTCTAATGCTCTCGCTCAATTGAACCATTTAACAGCAGCTCAGTAACTAAACGCTGCTTCTCCATGTTTAGTCTTTACCTTAGGAAGCACTAACTGTCTACTTTTTAACGATCTAAGAGATCTGCTCGGCTCATATTGCTGTACTAGATCACACAGATATGCTGGTCCTACACCATTTAGACATTTATAGACCAGTAACAGGAGCTTGAAGTCTGTTCTGTAACAGACTGGTATCCAGTGTAAGGATTTTAGAATGGGGGTGATGTGTTCTCTTCTTTTGCTCCTAGTGAGAACTGTGGCTTCTGCATTGTGAATCGGCTGGAGAAGTTTGATTGTCTTTTTTGGAAGTCCAGTTAGGAGAGCATTACAGTCATCGATCCTGCTGGAAACAAAGGCATGGATGAGTTTCTCCAGGTCTGGTTTAGACAGAAGATATCTAACCCTGTTGATGTTTTTAAGATGATAAAATGCTGATTTGGTAGCGGCTTTAACATGACTTCTTAGACTGAGATCAGAGTCTATAGATTCTGAGCTAGCTCTGTAGACTTCATGGCTCTGGAATTGAGATATGCAGCAAGGTCGTGCCTCTTGTGCCTATTCCCAAATCTCTGTTTTGTCTTTGTTCAACTGCTGAACGTTCTGACCCATCCAATCAGTGCTGTGCTTAAGGCACTTACACAGCAAGTCAAGGGGACCGTAGTTAGGCTAAGGGCCAAGTAGATCTGAGTGTCATCTGCATAGCTGTGGTAAGACATCCCATAGTCATGTAGGATATAACATATATAGAATAAATAAGAGGGGCCCAAGAATCAAGTCCTGGGGGACACCACTGAGACAGTTTCAGAAACATTATTATCAATTTCAACAAAGTAATTCCTTCCTTGCAGGTATGAACTGAACCATTTTAGTACAGTTCCTGAAAGTCCAATCCAGTTTTCCAATCTATCTCTGAGAATTCTGTGGTCAATAGTGTCAATGCAGCACTAAGATCTAGCAGCAGTAACACAGACAGTTTTCCTGAATCTGTATTTAAACGAATGTCATTAATGACTCTAATCAGAGTGGTCTCAGTGCTATGATTAGGCCGCTTGTAGTGAGTGTCTGGAGTGTAGGAGTTCTGATTATTGTTTGTTTTCCAGTAAGTAGCGTACTCTGTAACGTCACCTCGCACATTGTTAACATGGCAATTAAGATATTATCATAGATGACATATGTCGCACACCCCTACCTACATGTTGTATGGATTTATATACAAAGCTGATGATGGTAAAGTGGCAGTAAACTTGGTCCTGTTTGTACCTACACGTTCCTCTCCACAATGAATAGGTCTTAAAAATAGGTTTTTGGGCCCAAAACCTTCTCAAAAACTGTTGTAAGCAGGTCTATGAGAGATTACTGAATTAATTAATAAATGGGTTTCATGGCGTTATGATTTAGGGTTGCAGTGCACTGTTCCGATTGGTGGGCTATAAGCTTTCTTTGTGCGTATTTTCACCACCAGAGCTGATTAGAACAGATATAAATAATCATACATACGATACAAAGTAACATAAATATGTTATTGTAAGAGAAGTAGTCTATAGATTACGAGCTAGCTCTGTAGACTTCAGAGCTCTGGAATTGAGATATGCAGCAAGGTCGTGCCTCTTGTGCCTATTCCCAAATCTCTGTTTTGTCTTTGTTCAACTACAGAAAGTTTTGACCCATCCAATCAGTGATGTGCTCAAGGCACTTACACAGTAAGTCAAGGGGACCGTAGTTATTCGGGCTAAGGGCCAAGTAGATCTGAGTGTCATCTGCATAGCTGTGGTAAGACATCCCATAGTCATGTAGAATTTCACTAAGTGGAAGCATATATAGATTAAATAAGAGGGTTAGGGTTAGGGTTGGGGTCCTGTTGGTCCTGTTTGTACCTACATGTTCCTCTCCACAATGAATAGGTCTTAAAAATAGGTTTTTGGGCCAAAACCTTCTCAAAAACTGTTGTAAGCAGGTCTATGAGAGATTACTGAATGAATTAATTAATTAATAAATGGGTTTCATGACGTTATGATTTAGGGTTGCAGTGCACTGTTCCGATTGGTGGACTATAAGCTTTCTTTGTGCTTAGTGAAGTTAAAGAAGCAGACTTCAGATGCCAATCGTATCTTAGCTGATTGCTTGTCTTTGGGATAAGAGGAACAATACCACATTTAAGGAACAAATGAGCCTCCGTCCATGCTACAGTCTATCCTGATGGACTGCAGTTATCGCACATCTGACCTGAGCAACCAGAGTTTTGTGCTGCTGGTGGCTTAAACAGTCTGTCATATATCTGAATCAGCTCAGTCTGCTACCCACATCTAAAGTTTCTGTTATGCTGTAGAATCTTCTGGATACGTGTGCACAGCCTCCACTCAGGCTCTCTTTTAGCACAGCTGCTAATGATGTGAGAGAACCGGGTGGGGAGTATTGGAGGGGACTAGACCACATGACAGTGTGATAATCATGCAAATGCAAATCATCCAGCAATGCTGTCCTCCTCACAAAGAGGAGGATTATGTGAAACCTTAAATTGATTTAGTTTGATTTTCTACAGTCCAGACATGTTTAGCCATGCTGTTACCGTTTCCTTTAGTCTGAAAAATGTTTTTTTTTATATTATTAATATTATTTTCAGCTTGTGAATTTGTTGTTAACTGGTGTGATTCTTTGTTTCTATCTTTCTTTATGTTTATGTTTTGTTTCTTTATGTTTGGACTTCAGCATCCATACATCTGCCCAGTCACGTTTGCTTTTACTAGTGAATCCTCGGCTTTAGTGATCAGAACTTTCAACGAGAAAGGCACGCTTAGGGATCATATTTGCAAGGTATGTGTCATCACATACTTAATTTTGAGAATGTCAGTCATTTCAGATGTTTCTGTGACAATTGCATGTGCCCCAATATACTTTAGTAGCTGATTAATTTCTTATTTGCACATCCACCCACTTTGTGGACCATCCATCCACTCATCATTTATTGATCCATCCTTCTGTCTACCCACCAACTTGTCCATCTGTTCATATATCCATCCACCAATCTGTCTATTCATCCATTTATCTTTACACCCTAAACCTCAGGTCAAGCCAAAGGAGCTATTCGTGAAGAAGTACTGTAACCCAAAAAAGATGCAGCGTTTGGAACTTCAGCAAATCAGAACATACGGGAGACAGATTTTGGAGGTCTGGAAAAATTAAACAATTCTAATTATAGAGCTGCTTTATTGTGACAGTGTGGCAGTGATGATGTGTGTGTGTGTTTTGTGTGTATGTGTGTGTGTTTTATATATATATATATATATATATATATATATATATAGTTAGTGCCTGTCATATATATATTATGTACACTCCTGTGCAAAGGTCTGGTAGTTTAAAAGTCTTTATCTTATCAATACGTGTATTTTCACCACCAGATATGATTAGAACAGATGTAAATAATCATACATACAGTACAAAGTAACATGAATATGTTATTGTGAAAGAAGTAGATCATATCTTGATCTCCAGTTTGAAGAACAAAGTGTAGTTCCAGATTTCTCCTGGACGCCCCAGACATTGTATAAATGTATTCAGTTTCTTCAGCAGTAATCTTGATTTAGCTTAATGAAGTACTGAGCAGTCAAAGCAGGTATTAGATGAGAACTGTTAATAATACTGGGTTGTTTAGGAGAAGCTTGGAAAGGGTTAAATAAACACACTGACGTATGTAAAAACACTACTTACTCTATCAATACTGTTTAATATTTAAATAATAAAGTGTTTTACTGAGCAAATAAAAGCTTATTATGTATATAAGAAATGTATGTTATTTAAACATATGGTGAGGGTATCAGTGTGTACAAAGCATTTTGATGACGTTGTTGTTTTACTCCTGTTTTTCTTTTCTGTGTTGATTAAGGCCCTGAAGTTCCTTCATGATAAGGGGTTTCCATACGGGCATCTCCATGCATCCAACATTGTAATTGAAGACAACACATGCAAACTCGTGGACATAGAGAACTCACTGCTGGGACTTCCCTCTTACTACCGACCATACGTCACACAGTTCAGGAAAATAAACGTGAGATCTTTGGTTCTTTGACACCCTTGACTACACAGAGTGACCCAGTACTCCAGCATGATTACAGTGCCTGCCAAATGTTTGACTTCTTAAGGACACTTTTGATCTACAGTTAAACAAGAAAACACATACATTTGTTGAACATAGCATGTGACAAAGAGCAGGTTTTGCTTAAATAATGATTTTAAAGGTTTAAAAATAGCAGACACACACGTGAAACTCTTTAAACACGTGAGAAGTAATTATTATACTGTCACTATAATTAACGTGTTAATCGTTGCGTATAATTATTTAGAATGAATTAATGCACCTCCGTGTTTACTTCCTGTGGCGATGTGAGGTGTTGGCGCCAAACCGTTAAAGGTTTCTCTTTAAAAAGCTGTCTGATGTAGGGCTGCGGCAACGCGTCGACGTGATGGCCACGCCTACTGAAAGCATGGATTTATCTGTGTGTATTTAAAGTTGTGGGAGTGTTTCACACAGAAACACAGATCTTAAAATTATTAACCTGTAAAGGCTGATTTATACTTCGTCTGTGTGAGTTTAAAGCGATATAGCGTCACTGCCCTCACACTTCTCTGCGTCAGCTTCCTTTACCTGGTTGCTGAGCAACACGTCCAGTAGGGGGCAGTTTGGAGTAAATCAAACATGGCGGCGGTGGATGAGCTTGTAGTTCTTTATTTACTTCAAAAACTAAGAAAAACATCTGTTTATCTCCACCTGTCTCTATATATATTACAAAATGTAAAATTAGTCATTAGTCATTATTATTCGACTAATCGAAAAAGTAATCCTTAGATCAATCAATTATGAAATTAATCGTTAGGTGCAGCCCTAGTCTGATGGATCAGAAACATGAAACTACACAGAGGTATGTGCTGATAATTTTGTTGCTAAAGAGGGGAATATAGCTGGAAAGTTAACTACGCTTGGCACTGACACTACTCGCAACACGGTTGCAGCCACGAGGCTACTTCCATTTGAACGTTTGCCCTACGTGGACCACAGTCTGCTAAGAGCGCCCACTGTTTCATTTCATGAAGGGGGGTTTGAAGATGTTCTAGCTAAATGTGGCAAGATTGTTGGGCACTTTAAGCACAGCCCAGCAAACGCACACAAATTAAGAGAACAGCAAGTTGCTCCTGGACAGACGCACAAATCTCTCGTTCAGGATGTTCAGGCCCGCCTCAGTAACTGACTGAATATAAAGGAGGACTAAGCTGAACTGTTACTGTGCAGTAAAGAAATAATTTTTTTTTTCACATTTCACTGGCATTTAAAACCAATTCACAACAGACAATATCTTAAAAGTTTAAGATACAGTTAAACATTTGAATCTAATATAATTCTGCTGTACTTAACTTTTAAAATGCGATTAATTGTGATCACAGCAAAATGTGTAAATAATTTTTTTTTTAATTGATTGACAGCGCTAGTAACTATATTTGACCTTGTCTTCTCAGAGCACAGAGAGCATTGACGTCTACTCCTTTGGACACTTGCTGTATGAAATGACGTACGGAAGGCCACCAGATGCTGTACCTGTGGACCAGTATCCCTCTGCCGCCTGTACCTCAGTCAGTGAGTCGGCTAAAGCGTGCACTCAGATCGTTTTAATTGGTGCAAGAATATCTGGACACTGAAACATGATAATTAGACGTTCTTTTTTTTCCTCCCAGCCTCGGTACTGCAGTCCATCCTGTCTGCTGAGGCTTGTAAAGCAGGAATGCCCACTGTTCCTCAGCTCCTAGAGACACCGTGAGTAGTGATAACCACTGACCTCCAGCTTTTTCACACTTATGCTTAATGATGATAAGCAGAGCATGTATGATATTTTCTGCTTTACAGACTGTTCAGAGATGTCCTGCTGTTCAACTCAGAAAAGCCCCTGTTCAAGGTAATGCTACACATGTATTAGTGTGTATTGTACAGAATGTCTAAACGCAAATTACGAATAAATAATAAAAATTAGCAAAGTGAAAGGATATCTTCATGTATAAAATATAGTAAATATTAGACTTCATCAAAAAGAGCTTTGGAGACTAAAGCAGGTCTTCCATTCACTAGTGTTATCAAATTTTTAACATAATATTTCCCCCTGAATGGGAAAAGCCTGGAATTCAGTAAAAACCCAAATTTTATGTTAGGACGAGGTGGAAAACTTAAAGCTGAAATTGCTAAAAGTGATGGAAAAGCATTTTTTGAATAAAAGATAACTGTTGAACAATAAGTTACATCAATCTGTTCCACTGATCTGTTGTGACACATTAAACATTTTGTTCACGATTATGTACTCGGCACAAGTGACCAGCTTATGTACCGCAGTGGTGATTCTCTTATTAGTTGGCTTTGGTGACTTGAAACAGCTGTCCAGTGCATGGCCCAGTAATGGTGCGTAGCTTTTTTAAAGATCACTTTCATCCAAAACGCATTTAAAAAACGGCTCCACTCAATTTGGTGCATGTTGTCGAGCCTTCAGCCCTCGTCTGGTGGGCCGTTGCTGTCCTGCCCTCCGTCTCTGCTCTACAAACAACACAGACTTAAAACGATGGCGACTATCTGTAAAGATAATTCTACTGAAAACCTGGGTTTAATCTCACCATCCTGCTCGTATCGATCGCGATAGCTGACTTCATCTGAAGTTCTTTGAGTAACTGTAGTGGATGGAAACACTCGATTCACTTGATTTTTTGCTGAGATTTTGTAAATGTGCAACATTTAAATGGAAACCAGCTTTATCATGCGAATATACATCAAATCACATTATTTGTTCGTATATATACCGGTTTTATTGTTGTTTTTCCATAAAGATGATTACCGTTATATATACTTTGCTAAGACACCAACATTTAAATGTTTGTTATTATTTTTCAAATATATAAATCTTGTTACTGTCCAATGGAAAAACAAGTGTCTCCAAATTGGCAACTTTACAGGAGAGACCAAAAACAGTCTTAACTTTCAACGTAAGTCAATGGAACCAGAATTTTTTCAAGTGATTTTGAAGCATTTCTATTGGTCCATTCATAATGAAATCGCACTCAATGCAAACAGCATATATGTATATGTGTGTGTGTGTGTGTGTATATATATATATATATACACATATTTTGGACAGTAACAAGATATATATATTTGAAAAATAATAACAAACATTTAAATGTTGGTGTCTTAGCAAAGTATATATAACGGTAATCATCTTTATGGAAAAACAACAATAAAACCGGTATATATTCATATATATATATATATATATATATATATATATATATATATATATATATATATATATATATATATATATATATACACACACATGAGTGTATATAGGTGACATGGTGTATATCTATATAGACAAGTCATGTGAGAATGGAGCTGTCAGACGGTCTGTAATCATGTGCTGCTCTCCTCACTGAAATGTAGATAACCTCCAGATTGAAGGATGCCTTGAAATCGTCCAAAGAGTGCTTAGAAAAGCGCCTCCAAGAAGAGCAGAGAGCAGTAAGTGTTTTATGTTCTTGTCTGTGCTCTCTGTGTGTGTTGCAGAGAAAAAAGTATAATTATGTATAATTTTCAGTTTGGCTCGCTGGACCTTTACACCACAAACTTGAAGGTGACACAGACACACGTTGTGTTTCTCTGCACAGATTCATCAGCACAGGAGGCTGACACGGGCACAGTCGCACCACGGCTCTGAGGAGGAGAAGAAGAAGAGGAAGATCTTGGCTAGAAAGGTAGGTGAGGTGGTGGCTGAGCTGATACAAGCAGCCACAGAGTTACTTATGATGATGGTAATGATGAACAAAAACTCTTACTTGTTGTCTCTTAGAAGTCCAGACAGTCTGCTTATGAAAATGAGGACAACAACAACTCTGGTAGGTCGACTCTAAATGACTGTTACATTGTTATAGTTAGAGTTGAGGTGCTTGATGTGGGTTAAAATCAGAAGATGATCGATGGGAGGACTTTTTAATCCCTCACCAGTAGGTAGCTTATGCCTAGTTCACACTACACGATTTTAGCCTGTTTTTTAAGTCGCCCACTGTTTTTTGTAGGTCGCCGACAAGAAACCTCTGCTCGGAGGCAAATCGGCGGCCACTCTGCGCTCGCTCAGTCGTGTAGTGTGAACGGCTGAAAGACGTTTGCCAACCTGTTGCAGAGTGCTCGCCAACAGCAGCATCTAGCTACAGCCAATGGGATCATGTAGAGAGAGAACCGTGTCGCCGTTCACCACTCTCTCTGCGGCTGCGGGCAACACGTACATTTTCATTGAGAAAATATAAAATATTTACCTCCAACTCTCTCTAACATGAAACACATGTTATGTTCAGTAGTAACAGATATGCTTCTTTAATATATTTACATTGTACTAAACTACATTCATATTCAATGGGCGTATATGTGTCTGAAACAGGAAGCCTAGCGCATCCCGAATTTATCAACATTAATATTTTAATATAACACTATAGTCATTATGGCTTTTAGAAGAATGGGTTTTGGGGAGGTGGGCTAGTGCACTTAGACCCTTGTGGTGCGGCCTAAGCTTTTGTGCTTAATAGCATTTTTCCCCAACATTATTTTTACTTTTATAATTTAAGTAGTTCTGAAAGCAGTACTTTCACACTTTTACTGGAGTAAAAAGTATCAGTTGATACCTCAACTTGTACAGAAATATTTTTAACTCTAGTATCTATACTTCTACCTGAGTAATGAATGTAAATACTTTTGAAACTTCTGATTAAACATGTCTGCTTGCGAACGTGTCCGAGTGTCTCTGAAGACATGATCCAAGAATGTGTTTATATTTCAACTATATTTCTTTGTTGGCAGGTTCTGGAGCAAGTTCTCCACCTACATGCCCTTCCTCTCCCACCCCTCCTCCACCAGGTATTTACCTTGTAGTAAAGTACTACACTGTATCACCCGGGTAACTGGAGTACATTTCTGTAGCGTATTTGAGCTCCCTGTCTGTAAATGAAGGGAAAGTCTATGAAGACTCAGTGAGCTTAAAATACCCCCCCTAGTGGTTTAAAGGTGAAATAAAGTAAGCAGGTCTTGTGCCAGAGTTTACATGTTATCTATACTGTGTCCAGTAAAGCATTAAGTAAACACTAATCTTATGTTTGCTTTAGGTACGCTTGAGTTACTCCAGTGATGTTTCTTTCATGCGTTTCTTCTCACTGTATTAAAACAAATCTGTTTCAATGATTTTTAATCATGTCTAAATTTAACGCATCGTATTCCATGTGTTTTGATTCCTCTCATTCTAAAATGATCAGTAACGTGTATCTGCCTCTCTTTCCCCTCCTACGCAGTCTTCAAAGTAGACCATGCACGATTTTGATGTGTGGGGTAAAGTAATTCAATAATAATTTCTTAATGTGATAAAGTTGCAGTGGACCCTTCCTCAGTAGTGAGCTTTCAACTCAACACACAAGTTTAGTTTACTGTCTCAAGTACATCACTAAACCTGAAAACCAGTATCACAGCAACAGAACACAGGTATAGGCAGTATGTCGTCCAGCACTACAGCAGAGCACTCATTTACATGTTGGGTCAGTTCATTGATCACCCAAAACAGTGTTTCCTTCTGCTTTCACATCCGTCCTACTGAGAAAGGATTACGCAACTTTAAACTTCACAGTCTGCAATGGCCTGCTCACCTGTCCCTGGAGTTCCTGCCCCCTTTTTTTCCTTCCTCACCTTTTCCCACTTCTTTTGGCGTTCAGAAATAGGAGTCTTCACTTCACAGCTGATGTTTGTTTTGGTTTTTAGTGAATTGTTATTGTGAATGTGCATTAGTTGTGGTTTCTTGGGGGCTCCTAGGGGCTCATGTGGGCTCCTTAGGGCTTTTTTTTACTGTTATTTTATGGTAAATGTGGCAAAAAAGAAAAACTGACATAACATATTAGAGTGATTTGATTCATTCTTCATTTGAGGTTGAAACACTACACTAATTATTATTCATTTGCAGGTCAAACATTGTATTCATGATCAAGTCTTAAATCCCTGTCACTGGAGGGTTGAGTACGGTGGTTGTAGTAGGTGGCGCTTGGTAGTACTTTTATAAAGGCCTCACTTTATAAAAGAAAGAAGTGCTATAGCTGTGGCACTTTCTCTTTTTTTTCGTTGCAGTTTCTTTTGTTGCTGCTTAAATGTTATCCCTTATTCCGGGCACATTCTGCAGGATTCGGTTTTAGCCCTAATTTGCCCCTGTGGCAAATTTTCCAGGTAGAAAATTGCTCCACCAAGGCACAAGTAGGGCTGAGGACTAGATGACGCTGTAGTCTGAGGCAGAGGCTCGTGTTATTAGAGATAAGCTTTGTGTCTGGTCATGTTTAAGAAAAGAAATAAAGAAGTATAAGCCAGTATTCTGTAGCGTGTGCCCGTCCTTATGGTAAGTGCACCACTCTGCTTAGCACAGCTGTGGCATGTGATGGCGTTCAGCCCACAACGTGAACAGTCCCGGTCAAATATGTGGACACACCTGGTCAGAAAATAAGTTCAGTTAAAGATTGTTTTTATTTAATGCTGGAAATTAGTTTCTAATCTAAATATGATATAAAATGTTTGATGCTCAAGTTTGAATTTAGCTCTAAATTAGAAATTATTAGAAAAAAATCTCAGAAATAATATTCCCTGATTCCCTGAGTCACTTTAGTGTGTGTGTGTGTGTGTGTGTGTGTGTGTGTGTGTGTGTGTGTGTGTGTGTGTGTGTGTGTGTGTGTGTCAAAGCTGCGATAGAAGCATTTATTCAGTGTAAACGGTTTCTGATGTTCTGTATTGAAGGTATGTGACTTTGGTTATAGTGAAAAAAGTCCAGCTATGGTTTAACATGCTGTTTGCACTCTATGATTTGGTTCTAGAATGAAATGCTGTTCTCTGACAAGAGTAAAGCCCCATTTATCCTGATACCCCTAAATAAAATCCAGTGCAATCAGTTGCCTCTGTGAAGGCCTCAGTGGTTTGTAAGGTGACCAAATGTGAAAAGGTTCAAAGGGTGTGAATACTTTTGCAAGCCACTGTATGTATTGAGAGAGGAGAGTGGAAATAAGAGCTACATTGTGGATTCGAGATACATAGTTAACAAATGAACAAACATTATAAACTTTACTTTAGTCAGCGTTGGCCTCTTTAAACGTATCAAGTTTAAGTGGCAAGTTAGAAGTTTTATTTTTTTATAAGAAATATAAAGTTTCAGCAAATGCATTTACTGCTTTCATTTCTTTATACTTACTAAACTCAGCCAGTATTACTCAATAATAGCATGACTATGAAACTTGATTGCAGCCCCTAGTCAAATCTTTAATAATTGTGATTAGGTAATAACTGTGACAGACCTACTGTTAATGCTATATGATATAAGCTAAATATATATCTTATTAGAGCTGATTTGTTCTGTATAATTTAAAAATACAAGAATTTTCATCTGATTGTAACAGAAGTCAATGATCAAGAATGTAACAATACTAAATAATGCACTCCAAATATCTCCATATATCCAGGACTGAAGTAAAGTGAATGATACTGAACAGATCAACTCTGTCTCTAGTAGATATATAATGGGAAATGAGAAAAGTGTGAATTTTTCTTTTTCTAAAACCAGTAAATGTAGTACCCTGATGTGATAATTAGAGATGGGTGATATGGCACCATATTTCAGGGTATAATATCGTTCAACATATTCAAAAAGTGTACGATACGATATGGCACACCCCTAATTCATATCATTATCATAGTGTGGGACTATATATATATATATATATATATATATATATATATATATATATATATATATAAACCCTTAAGTGAGTAGGTGTGTCCAAACTTTTGACTGGCACTGTAGTTTTCAGGTTTAAATGCTGTGGAACATCTGTGAGCACCTTCAGTCACGCTAACATTTGTCATGTGTTCAACACAGGTGTCCAGTCAGTCACTCCTCCTCCACCGCCACCACCTCCACCTCCTCCACCTTCAGGGAGCGTCCCCGGCCCCCCCTCTCTCAACCCACCTTCCGTTAACGGCGAGGGCCGCAGCGCTCTCCTCAGCTCCATCCAGACCTTCAGCAAAGGCAGGCTCAAAAAAGCAGAGACCAATGATCGCAGCACTCCGCACATCTGAGACACGGCCTGCCCCGGCCTGCCTCGTGTGACTCTTTCCTCGACCTCTCTTGTGCAACTCGTCCTCGGCTGATCCCCGTAAGGCGCCCAAGGTCTCGCGCTCAGCCGGACTGCAGCGGAGCGCTTGAAAGGTTTCTGTTTTCCATTTTCCAGATCGGCTGCAGATTGGAGGTTGTGGGTAACTGTGTGGAATGGATTATGGGTCTACTGTGCTGCTAAACAGAAACTAATCCTAAAAACTGGACTCCTGGTGTCAAATTCTAAGAATCGGACAAGCATTTTCGGCTCAAATAATCAAAAGCATATTATTGACCCCCCTATAAAACAAGACGCCCTGCAACTGCAGCTGCTTTCAGGCTGAAGCGTCTTTTCGAACGCTTTGGCTGACTGACTTTAACTTTATAATATTGTGCTGATTTGTTTTCTTTTTTTTGTTTGTTTATGTTCATGGTGTTTAGCGAGAAATTCGTTTGAAAGGAAAAATGAAAAAGTATAGCTTTGGAGTTTGTGCCACATTTAACCATTGTGCCTATACAAGACAAGTGGTATGGTTCTTGGTCCCAGAGGTAGGACTATATGTATATAGTTAATTCTCCTATTTGCAACAGTATGAATTATTATGCAAGGTTACAATCAAGCCTATATTATATACGTAATATTATTCCAGAGGACTTCCACCTTCTGAGACTTTCTAAAGGACATGACTCTCTAAGCTCCGCCCATTAACATGCTATTTCCTAGGTTTTATTAAGCTTTACAGAACATCAGACCCCTAAAATGTTTATATACAGTCTCTAGATTGAAGCTTCCAGATTCTGATGCTGCCCTATAAATGTTGGAATCAGTTTTTTTACGGTCATTTAATATTAAATAGGTTTCTGGTAACTGTATATAATAAATTAAGGATGCTGTTTTATACATTTCAGATCATTGCATCCATATGCAAAGTTAGATTACATGCTTTGTAAACTTTCTAAATGAAAATGAGTTAACGCATCCTAAGAACGCTCTTAAATTTGCCCTTTTTTTGCAATTCTAGTCCACAATTTAAAAATTAACTTGAATCGAAAATGTGCCTCAACATGCAGTATGCAAACAAACAGAAGTGTGTTCAGTGTTGAGGTTATATTCACTTATTTACGTTTAAAAAGTTCCGAAAATGTGTGCTTAACAAAAAGATTTAACTTAACAGTCGACCTAAAACGCAAACGCAGCTGTTGTTAGAAGAAATGCTTAACAAAGCTGTAGAATGCGGTGTTCAGTCTTATCCACAGAGGGGCGCTGTGGCTGCAGGTTTTTGTGCCAGCTAAGCAGGAACGCACATGACCGGTTGCTGAAGAGCAACTGATTAAACAAGGAGAGTCAGATGTGCTCCAGCTTGTTTGGAATGAAGCCACACGAGTCCTCTTTGTGGATCAGATTAAACACTCCTGCTGTAGATTTATAATTTTTAATACATTTATTGTCTTCAGGTGGATAACATGACATAGAAATATTTTGTTAATTGATAATTACCGCATATAATTAATAGAATAAATAACTAAAGGATTAGGGGTGTAATGATACACGCAGTTCAGTTCAGTGTGATACAGGAGTACATGTTGGATACATACAGAAGTATGGCATGAAAACACACCATGCTCTACACACAGCTACACAGGACCGTAATGATGCCAATAGTTTTGTTCTCAGATTGTTCTCAGTGTTTTTTTTAGTGCCTGTCGTGCCTCCATCAAACAAAATAACCCTCAAAATATCACAGCTCCTGTGTGGATGTGGTATAAGTCTGGCCACCAATCATAGTCTGATACCTGCAGTTAAGTGGTTATGTAAACAACATACTCAGATGTCCTAGATCAGAATTAAGACTAGAAATCTGGTATAAGATTTTAGCTCAGTAATCAGATTTCTCAATTCGCGTGTACATCTACTCTGATTTCGTTCGCGTTCCTCAGTCTGTGCACTGACAGGAACAAGCAGAGTTGAATACAGCAACCGTGACAGCTAAACACTTCTGATGCGACTTGTGATGAGCAAATTACTGACAAAATCATGACAAAATCCGATTTCCTGCAGTTATCAGACCATTAAGTTCCTGTAAACGCAGTCAATGTTTTAAAATTGGTGCACCCCTAATCAAAATCCTTGAGTTATTTCCATTAACATATAAAATAAAATGAAAAGCGGTAATAGAACGAATAGAATTCAAACTGTTATAACATTTAAGCAGGTTAAAAACACAACTGAATAGATTTCGCCAGCATACTAGCGTTAAATCAACTACATGACAACAGTAGGGGGTCTGTCTTAACCATATAATCCTTTCAAACCCATATGAAAAATATCATTTTGGAATAAGTAACTCACTCTGAATGTAGTTATTTTGCCAAAGCGTGGTCTATAAAGTTAGTCAAACTTCCTAATAGTGGCTGCAATAGAGCATGTTTGTGGGCGGATCCTGAATAATTAAAGTTAGAAAGCATCGTCCAATGGGAATATTAACGTCCTTATTTTTGTAAAGGTACGGAACAGTAATTAGACCCAATCCCAAAACCCTGGTTAATGCAGTGCTATCACACCTGATGGACTGGAAGATTATCTTTAAATAACTTGTACAGCAGAAACATATTCATGTAATTATCAGCCCATCCATGTATATACGTCCATACATTTTGCACTGCAGACAAGAGGAACAGCTGAAAGGTTTTCAGTGGAACCTGTAGGCCAAGTTGAGCTCAGAACTGAGTTATACTGGGATAGAAGATCAGTTTCTCTGTAGCACTTTACCACTGCTTGTTAAAAAGTGGTCTTGAAGAGGTCTTAAGTTTACATGAGATTTGGAGACGTCTTTAAAGACACTGTAGCGTTGAGACGGTTAATACTGAAGAAGACTGTACGTTTGCCACAACCACTGTTGTAAGCACTGAATGTGTGCATCCTCAGACAGTTTCTAACAAGCAGAACCGTGTTCTTGTTTTTCCTGTAAAAAAAAAAAACCCAAAAAACAAAAAAAAAACCAAACAAAAAACCAAAAAAAAAAAAACCACACTGGTGTTGACACAATTTAAAAGAATGGTGTTTTTGTGCTTTCGATTGTGATAATTCAAATAAAAAGGATGAAATGTTCTTTGTGTTGTTTTCAGTTTTTCAGAACGTTTGTTTTGTATTAAGTGTCAACTTGCATGTGCCTCTGCTGAATTTCTCATACGACTTAACCGTGACAGTATTTCAGGTGAAAGCGAAGGCCATGTGCAAGAGTTCTGGTCATGTGATGTGTTTTATTTAAGCATAAATTAGTGAACACATCCTGTATACAACACACGCATCTGCACACTTCAATACACAATAACTGTTTTAATTAGATTTTTATTGTTAGGGCCTTTTAATGGTGTCCAAAGATCCAAAGACTTTTTAAATAAAAATAGATGTGGCAAGTCAAATTAAATAACAGAACGAGTTGGTTACGTTCTCATGTCGTCAGCTGACACATCCTTGACAACAGCTGAAAAGTGGTGCTTCCTCATAGACCCTCTGAGTGTGTCTTTATTTTGTCCAATTTAAGGTGGTACATGACTTCCCTGGTCCAGTGACTGTATGTCGGTGGAATAGGGTTTTCCTATTTTGACGATGGACCAGTGTCTGGACCAGGAGAGAGCCCACATGTTGATTTTCCACCTGCCAAGAAAGGCGTCCACTGGGTTCACACCAAACTATGAAGATGCTTCTGCTACTTCTGCCAATGTCCTAGAAAAGATCTCAGACCTAGTTTGACAGTCACTTCTTTGGGTTTCTACACTCACTGTCCAGTGTATCAGCTCCACTGACCATACAGGAGCTCCACTTACAGACTGTAGTTCATCTGATTCTCTGTATACTTTATTACTCTGTTCTATAATGATCAGGACCCCCACAGGACCACCACAGAGCAGGTTGTATTCTTCGCACAGCAGTGACACTGACGTGGTGGTGTGTTAGTGTGTGTTGTGCTGTTATGAGTGGATCAGACACAGCAATGCACACTCTCTGTTGACTCTATTAGACACTCCTACTACTTGCTGGTCCACCTTGTAGATGTAGAGTCAGAGACAGTAGCTCATCTGCTGCTGCACAGTTTGTGTTCTCTAGTTCTTCATCAGTGGACACAGGACGCCGCCCACAGGACACTGCTGTCTGGATAGTTTTGGTTGGTGGGTGATTCTCACTCCAGCAGCAGCACTACTGTGTCTGATCCACTCACCCCGGCACCACCTCATGGTCACTGCAGTGCTGAGAATGATCCTTCATATCTACATAGGAGTCACACGTCTTCCAACAGAAGCTGCCCCCACCATGTTTCTACAGTATCCCAGAACAGACAAACCACACTCTGGCTGTAAATATTGACTTTTATGTTTTTATGCTGAAGCAGCGACTTAAATTTGGAGCTGGAAGACGAAAAAAGACAAAGAATCCTTGCTGGAACGTACCGTAGCACACATTTATTAACAGCTGTATTCATAAAACTTCAGTTAGGATGATTACTCCTTATTAAAACGACTACCAGCACTAAAAAGTCTTCTTATTCGCCAGCTCCTTGTTTGAATATTTCCCATTCCACTATGAATTATGCAGCAGTTATTACATCAGCTTTGACACGAGAATGTAACCACAGCACCATTTAAGGTGGAACTGGAACAAGATGGTGAATGTCCTAATCAGAAAATGTTTCCAGCATTAAAATATATTTAGGATGTTTTAATAGTCTAAAGCAGCTTATGGGTGGGGGCGGGGTATAAGACTGAGTCTGAATTGAAATTAAAAAGTCATTAAAACATTAGTGGTACGCTATACTAATGATATCAGCACAAGGGCATAGGTTTGCATATGGATGGTGGGGACATGAGCTAATTTGTGTTAATTTGTTTGCATTGTATTCCATGCTCTCATTGATTGGCTGAAAGGGAGGGACGTCACAAGATGCAATTTTTCCTACTGCCAGACTCAGAGAAGCAAGAGACGATCAGTGCACTAGTGGTATGTTATCAGGGCTCTCAGTCCATATATATAAGTGTTGCCTTCAACACCATCATCCCCGGACATCTACACACCAAACTGACCCACCTCAGTGTGCCAGCCTCCACCTGCCAGTGGATCACAAACTTCCTCACTGGCAGAGAGCAGCAGGTGAGGCTGGGAAAGATCACCTCAGGAACCAGGAACCAAGGCTGTGTTCTCTCCCCGCTGCTCTTCTCACTCTACACAAAAGAGTGTACCTCCACAGACCCCTCAGTCAAAATCCTGAAGTTTGCAGATGATTTGACAGTCATTGGTCTCATACAGGACAGTGACGAGTCAGCCTACAGACGGGTTGTGGAGCATGTGGTCCTCTGGAGCAACCACAACAACCTGGAGCTGAACACAGCCAAGACAGTGGAGATGAGAGTGGACTTGAGGAGAAGCCCTCCAACCCTTCCAGCACTCACCATCCTCAACAGTACTGTAACGGCTGTGGACTCCTACAAGTTCCTGGGTACAATAATCTCCAGGGACTTGAAATGGGACTGCAACATCAGCGCCATCATCAAGAGAGCTCAGCAGAGGCTGTACTTCCTGCGTCAGCTGAGGAAGTTCAACCTGCCCAAGAAGCTGATGGTGCAGTTCTACACCGCCACCATCGAATCTGTCCTCACCGCATCCATCACAGTGTGGAGCAGCTCAGCCACCAAACACCACACCCACAGACTGCAGCGCATCATCAGGTCTGCAGAGAGAACCATCGGTGTGAAGTTACCCTCCCTACCGGACCTGCACACGGCCAGAACCAGGAAGCGGGCAGAGAACATTGTCCGTGATCCGTCACACCCTGGACATCACCTGTTCCAGTATCTTCCCTCAGGTCGGCGTTTCAGTCAGTTGAGGATCAAGACCTCCAGACTTCAGAGAAGCTTCTTCCCACACGCCATCACACACTACATTCTGAATACAGTCCACTACATACATCCATATCCAGATGTTCTCTCACTCTTCTTCTTGTTCTGCACTTTTTATTTATCTGATAGTCTCAGAACACTCTGTACCATCGTCTCAACCAGTGACTCTTCTGTTCTTCATATTTATATCTATTTAATTCAGTCTGCACTGTTCTTTACTGCTGCACTTAGCACTTTACTTTTAATATACAACTCTGCACATGTTAACACTAGTGTTAAGTTTACAGGTGTGTCTGTGCGTGTATGTCACTGTGTGTGTGTGTGTGTGTGTGTGTGTGTGTGTAGATTGGATGTGCTACTTCTGTAATGTCAGTTATCGTGCACTGTGAGCTTCTGTTACCAAACACAAATTCCTTGTATGTGTGAGCATACTTGGCAAATAAAGTCCGATTCTGATTCTGATTCTGATTCTGAGGTAGTAAACGAACTAGCTAATAGACAAAACTTGTTTTTTCTTATAACACTTTTTTAACAGTCTGTTATTTTGAGAAACACAGTTTCAAATCAACTCAAGTCAAGTGGAGTTTACTGTCATCTGATATCTGGTCATCCGAATCCAGCCTAAATTATTATTCCACGTTTGATTTAGCAGATTGGTCAAATTTTGCCATCTACTGGCCAAAACCTGCTACTGAACGCCACTGTGAAAAATCAGATCAAGTGATGTTAGTAAACCTTGTTAAGTAGCGTTAACCAACTAATCCTACCTTCTGTGATATATAGGCTAGCAGTCAAATTTCTAGCAGAAGCAAACGTGAAACATTGTTTTGTATCCCTACCAATGTTGAGACCAAATCTATGCTTAGGCAGAACCACTAGATATGTAGAATAAACTGCTAGAATTAACTATTTCGTGTTTTTAGGTCCCACTGTGGGTTCTAAGGAAGAGAAGGGAAGGTTGCAATACTCAACCTCACCAATAGAGGCTACACACTGCTCCTTTAAGCCAAAGTGTCATCTCAGATTTACTGTAAAACAACATTTAGACATCAGACAGTCTATTAATAAACATTTTATTGAATAACTGTCTGTAAGGCAGCTGTTACAGTTGGACGTCTGATTCCATTCACCACCACTGTAAACAATTCTGACTGTTTACGTTCCTCTACAACAAAGCGTTTCATTCTAAACCACCCAGACTGGCTCTGTTTACATCCTAAATGTTTAATTAAGTTGAAGTTTTGGTGGCAAATCCCTTATTTTACCATAACACCTTGACAGAAAATGGCAGTAGGCCACACTGTACCAGCCGCCTTGCCCTTGGATTCCCAACGCCCCGCTTCGGGTTGATGACGCGCAGCTGAAGGCCGCCTGTGATTGGCTGCTGCTGAACATCCTACCTCCTGATTGGACACAGAAATCGCGTGACATCACTGTAGCAATGCCTCCTGGTAGAGGACAGGAGGGACAGAGCGAACATGGCGTCGCTGAGGTACTTTCTCCGCTCCGGAAAGGTAAATAGCGACGAGTTTACTGTCCGTTTCTTAAAATAAACAGGCGAGTGTTACAAAATGAACAGTCTTGTCTGGTTTCGTCCTCACAGAATGCCGTTTCCGCCGTCCTCCGGAGGGAGTTTCACAAGTCTTCACCGGCTGCTGTGCAGGTTTGATGTGATGCTCCAACGTTCGTTAGCCAACATGTTCAGAGAGTGACAGAATATAAATTAATATATACTGATCATATAATAGACGTTAATACGCCTGTTAGTGCCATACAAGACGGTGACGTCTTTTGTTTACGTCTTCTACAGAGCTGCCAGCTTACTTCTCGATTTTTTCCGTTCCACCTTAAATGGAGTGGCAGTTACATTCTGAACGTTACCGCTGCTCCATGTTTAAGGTGGATCGGTGAGTTAGACTTAGAAACCAGTGTTAGTCTCATTTGGAAACACTGCCTTCAAAACAACAGTAGATAGAAGAGAACAGACGACCTTAAAACCCTCGTAATGCAATTTTAGCTGTTGCCCATTTAAGGTGGAACGGAAAAATTCGAATATGAGGCCAACTTTAGCTTCTCTACGACCCTCTCATTCAGTTTTTCTCACCAAACCTCGCGATATTGATGAAATCCACTATCACGATACTCAAATCACGGTTTCAGATTTATATTTTAATTTTTATTTTTGTTTGCCATTCTTTCAGAAGCTTCCCAAGTATTTGAGTTGTTGACATGTAAACAAAGTCATTCACTGTGGTCTTATGTGAAGCTTTTGGTTATAGAGAAATTTCACAACTTGCGTGGTGGTGATAAGAACCAAGATTTCATCTGCTATGACAGAATTGCCATTTATGTCCCACTGTGTTGACAATTTCTCCCATTTTTCACCTGATCACATAGCGACATTATTCAGATTAGTATTTTCAGTTTCTGTGCGGTGTTACTGTCATGCGCATGCGCAAACAACCCCGCCTGTCTAGCGTCACTCATCGCTAGGGGTAAGAATCTGTTGCTGTGATTGCTGCAGTAACATGCATTAGGATTTATTACCTGTTTTCCGCTGCAGATTTTGTGTCCAAACCACACATTTGTCAACATCTTTTTATATCAAGTGAGAGTTTTATTATCAAAAGTTTTTACTGGAGTAAAATAGGATTGTAAAGCAGATAAACTGACTAAGACTGTCGTAAATACCTTGCTTTGCATTTGTGTCGTCACTGTCCAAAGAAAAACAAGTAACTTTGCATGAGAGGCCAAAAACGTTCTTTACTTTTAATGTAAGTCAGTGTTATTTTGGAGTATTTCTATTGGTCTATTAATTATAACATTTTCACACAGTGTAAACAGCGGCCGCTACGTTCGAATGATGTAGAAAAATAAAATAAAAATAAAAAAATGAAAATGTTTTCTTTGGACTGTGTTGGTATAATTAAAATTAAAATATAATAAACATATATCATATAATAAATATAATCACTACTTGGAAAACTCTTTCATGCAAAATATTATGACACTGTGCTGTATCAATAGTTTTTCCCGCCCCGACTCATCTCTGTCGATTTTTTTATGTATTTAACTGTGAGCTGTGAATTATAGACTATTTAAGGAAATTAGGCAATTTCCTGACAACCCAGAAAATCTTTCTTCTTTTTTTTTTTGGTTCACTGCCTGTTGGCAGGTATGAAATCCTACACAGTAAGCTTGCACACATCCTTTGACTATTTTATGTGATGCTGATGATGGAAGTTGTCTTTCTGGAAAAATACTGTACTGCACTCTATGTACGTAAGTGGATTTTAAATATATCGTCGCTGTCTGAAGAAAAACAAGTCTCTCCAAAATGGCAGTTGTACAGGTTGCTACTTTCAGTGTAAGCCAACGGAACCTGAACGTTTTCCAAGCTATTCGTGAGCATTTCTATTGGTCTATTTGGAATGTGTAATGATACACAATATAAAGAGCAGCTGTCGTATTTAAATGACACAGAAAGACAAAAATGGATATATATATTTTTTTAGGCAAATCTTTTACCTGAGAACCTTTTATTTAAAAAATTAATTAAAAAAATGGGCCTCATTCATTAACTGTTCTTAAGAAAGCCATTTAATGCCTCAGACATCTGGTTACGATCCATGTGAACCGTTCTGACTGAGAATGGTTTGGTCACATGAAACAGACATTTACATGAAATGGTTATGACTGTGATGTTGTTGTTGTTGTTGGTGTTTTTAACAGAATGAGAATGTTTTGGCCTAAAATATACATTTAAATGCATTCTTAGCAGAGAGAGACCTTCAGAGTACTGTGAACCAAAAATGTTTAGGTTTACTGGGGTGGGGGTTTGATGGTAAACACAAGCTGTATATGAGTTAGAGATGTCCGATTTAATTACCTCAAGAGGACTCTGTTTACATCTCAGCAGTTAATTTCTGTATAATAGGTGGACATGCAAGTTGTGTTATCCAGTGATTCTATTAGTGATGATTTAGCATTGGTTCAGTATGTTTCTCCTCAGATCTTCAGACATTAATGATTTTTGACTGTTGCAGGTAACAGTTAGAGATGCTCTCAACCAGGCGATGGATGAGGAGCTGGAGAGGGACGAGCGTGTGTTCCTGCTGGGTGAAGAAGTTGCACAGTATGATGGTGCCTACAAGGTAATTAATTGTAGTATTTTTGAGAATTCAGCTTTGTGTTGTATTTTCCGTAACTACTTGGGCTGAAATTGTACTGTAAACATTTCAATACAGGTGAGCAGAGGACTCTGGAAGAAGTATGGAGATAAACGTATCATTGACACACCGATTACAGAGGTGAGCAAGAATTATCTGCAGAGTCAGTCCATTTTTTAAATTTATTTATTTTGCATGGTGCTGGAAATTGCTTCATATTACCCTTATCATTATTTTGCTATATTTTTTCTCCACTGGAAATTTCCCCAGAAATGCTTATTGATCATAGTTACAAATTAAATTAAGGCTGATCATATAGATAAAATTCAGTAATGGACAGGAGAGGCCAAGAAATATTTTTATATATGTGTGTTTAAAAATATAAAAACATAGGTGTTGTAAACATTTTCTTCAGTATAGAAGGAAGTTATTATATACTACTGTATTGTTTTATCATTTACCTCGAGTCTTGGAAACACTTGGAATATTCATTTTAATAGAATTTAAGGCCAATCTTTCTGGACACTTTGTTCTGTGTATGTAAAACCTGTGAAACACGTTTTTCAAGTTTAAAAAAAAAACATTTTGTCATTTGTGATAGTGCTCCAGGACGTCCGCAGTAATCAGCAACAAATATTCAAACTTTGCCCTGAACGGGAAACGGGGCAGGTGGGCTGTGAAAGTCATTCAGTCAAATCTCCTTAAAATTTGAGACTTTGAGACCAAACTAAAATCACATGTATTTCCACATTTTAACAGGGCAGTTACAGAAATTTAGTATATGAACGTGCAGAATATGTCTCTACAGCCTATTTACAAAAAGTTGATATATATATATATATACATACATTTTGTTTACCTTACACAGGTATTAGAATGTTTGTATAGTAATAGTATTTGACCAAAATACTAAACATGGTCATGTATATGATTGTTTCAGATATACAATTGTTTCATGTGCGTATCGTTTTTTGATGGTACTGTAGTAACTACCCATAATTTAATACATAAGCCATTTGTGTTGGTTGCAATTGTTTTATTAATTTTAAAACCACTATGTATTTTTGTCTGCCGCAGAAACGCAAGGGTTTTTTACAGAATATTTTTAACAGGTCTTCTGAGTAACTAGCGCGATTTCCAAGTTAACAACTTCTAAGTTAACAATGGCCATTTTCAGTCCAAAGTTGAAACACTTTCATTAATTGCACTCAGAAGTGACTTTTAAAGTCAATCTAGTTAATATGAAATTGGCTCGGAATCAAAGTAAGACTGTCACTGCTGAGCTAGACACAAGGACGAGTCCTGACAATGCCAGCACGGTAATACTGAAATTAATGTGCTGCTCATACAGTGATGTCTGCAAAGTCCTGTAAACAGAAACGAGTAGAACTTTAAATAACTGGTAGTTTATACTTCTGTAATTAAAACTTGTCTTGTTGCTTCGCTTTTGTTTCGTACAGATGGGTTTTGCGGGTATTGCTGTAGGTGCTGCCATGGTAAGTTGGTTCATGCTGTGGAGTTTTTAATCTCTAGGTATTCAAACCTGTTTACAATAGTTGTTCCTTTTTAACATAAAGGTACTTGTTGAAGTTTTATTAAATGGCTCTGATGGTCTCTGTTTTCAGGCTGGTCTTAGGCCCATTTGTGAGTTCATGACCTTCAATTTCTCCATGCAAGCCATAGACCAGGTGATCAACTCTGCAGCGAAGACATACTACATGTCTGCTGGCCTGCAGCCCGTCCCAATCGTTTTCCGTGGGCCCAACGGTGCTTCTGCAGGTGTGGCAGCCCAGCACTCGCAGTGCTTCGCAGCCTGGTATGGACATTGCCCCGGTCTCAAGGTCGTAAGCCCTTGGAATTCAGAGGACGCCAAAGGTCTTCTGAAAGCAGCCATTCGAGATGACAACCCAGGTACGACTGACCTTTTGCCTTGGTATTTAAAATGAACATTTTAACCTTTTTATTTCCTCCTGCTGGGTTAACAGCAAATTAGCCGTGGCCTTTCACTCGTTTCATTTGAACTTCTCGTAAGCAAGCGCTACATCTGGTCCAAATCCGAGTTTTCATTAGGTCAGAAGAAGGGACCAAAAAAAGCCTATAAATAGCAAGTTTCGTGGGCAACTGACCTCTGATATAGGTTCAATTTATAGTCATAAGAGCACAGTAGCTAAATAAACTGTCTTAGTATACCAGTTTACTATCTAAAATCAGTTTTATGTTTTCTTCTTTGTGAAGATAGCATTACATACCAGCAAACTAATCAAAGTTTTTTGGTAGCTGCAGTCAGGCAAAACAATCACCTAATCGGTTGTATGCAATGTATATTTATATTAACGTTTAAATTATTGATGTATGTGTTCATAGTAAATCATGTCATATTTCTTTTCATTAGCAGAAAAATGTCTGTACCTCAAATTTGAGCTATTTTGCTAAATTCTGCTATTGTAAAATTAAGTTTTGTTGCTTTTTTGTTAAAGTAGTACCTAATAATAATTTTTTGATTGAATTCTCCAGTGAGTTTTAGCTACCATAGCCTATTACACAAGCTGTTTGATTAGAGGATATGGAGACACAGACAAGTCTTTTTCAGTCAGTACGTTTTAATGGCAGAGGCTTTTTATTTATTTTTTTTATCATATTTTTGGTATCAAGCTCAACTTGGACTTAACTCGTTCACTTTAAGGTGTGCTTGTTGTTTTTTATAAATCATTTATAAATTATAATAATCGGTGCAAGGTCTGTTAATGTAAATAAAATGTATGTAAAATATATTTTTTAAATGGTTAACTCCCCCAGATGGTTTATTGTGATTATGTACATCATGTTTTTATGTCAGATGTGTTACGGCAGTGCAAAGTTTGCATTTTCCTAATAAAATATTTCAACAGTATGTTTTTGTGAGGTGAAAATCACACAAGCTGGAACTTGTTCGCCCGGTTTACTAGGAAATGGTAATGATAGACGGTAATGACTGACGTGGGCACAAGAAACATTACGTTAGTCTGTTTACAGCTTTCTCCATTCAACACTCTCTACTTAGTGAGTCCGTGGTGGGAAGTGTGTGGAGTTGTTGCCTAATGCTCTGGGATGAGCTGGAAATGTATTGCATGATATATTTTAGAGAAAGGGTAGCTTTAATGCAGAAAACAGGCGAACAGTTCTGTTTTGGTAAACTTAAGGCTTTTTTATGGCCCTTTCTTTGTTTGCTAGCTTGTTTTGACTCAGTTTGGCCCAAACTGACATTTTCTAGTGTTTTAGGAAATATGCATAATTAAATGTTATGGTGTAAGCAAGTCATACAGTGTGATTTGATGTGAAATTTATTCTATAGAGTTCTGCAGTCAGAATTATTTACAGTGATGTTGATTTGATTGTATTGTAGACCTTTAATCATGACATCAGTATGAACTAATTTTAGTTAATTCTTCATCTTCTCCATTAAATCTAGATTTAAAAAAAACAACAGTATTACATAAACATACCAACTTGAAGTCCTAACTTAAGGATGGAACTAACCTCTGTTTAAACGTCTATTTCTATGTGTTTTTTTGCACTGACGGGCAGCAGACTCCATCATAACGACCCCACATTCATGTACACTGTAAACCTGAGGCTTTTCACCTCTGATTGTTTTTATTCTAACAACGTTTCAAAAAAATTCAGACACTGCAGAGACGCAAGCTCCACCATCACCACTTATTACCTTCCTATGTTTAATGTTGACAGAAACTGTTTAGAGTAAATATCACAGTGATGGTGGTGAATAACGAGGAGACAGCTAAAGGTGTGGTTGTTCATCGGGAGGAATAACATTGGTGCATTAGGCTAAAGCCTTTGGGAAATGGAAATTGAAACTGGGGAGCGGTGATGCTCTGATAAACACCAAGCGGCGCTCTTACAATATTCATAACCAAGTTTGTCACGCTTGTTTAGACCTAGTTTGCATCAGTAACAGCAGCTGCCTGGATAACGAACATTATTTTCATTACGTGTTTATTGGTAAACACCAATAAACGTGTCTGTAGATTGTTGCTGTTGATTAAGTCGATCAATCTGCTGTCATGTCTGGTACCAAGCAACTAATTTGCTTCTGTAATATGAATTTGTTAAAGAGTCTTATCCAGATCCAACATAAACGTAAAATGCTCCCATTCAGCCCAGCCCTGCATAAAATACTCAACAAACTGATGTTCTGTGTAATTTTTTTTGTCTGGATGTTTTTGGGAACTGTTATAAGATTTAGCAGCAGTTTTATTTTTATGTGTTTTCAAACAGTGGTGGTGCTGGAAAATGAACTGATGTACGGAGTGGCGTTCGAGCTGTCTGAGCAAGCCCAGTCCAAAGACTTCACCGTTCCTATTGGAAAGGCAAAGGTCGAAAGACAAGGTGGGTAGCGTCACCGGCTGATGTTCACGTCTAAAATGGCATGGTTAAATTTTTGTATTTCAATAAATTCAAAGTAGAATTTGAAGGTTGTTTGTGTTTCCCAGGAAATCACATCACACTTGTGTCACATTCCCGAATGGTTGGACATTGTCTTGATGCTGCTGCAGTTTTGGCCAAAGAGGGTATTGAATGTGAGGTGAGCTTCACAAATGTTCTGCCTAGTTGCCTTTACCCTTCAGTTTGAATTGCAGTGACTTAGTAGGAGCCAGTGTGAATAAACATTGTCATAGTATCATTAAAATGTTTCGGTATACATCACAGTATTTGGTATTTAAGTTTATGTTGTTGGTTTTTTTTTTTTAAATAAAACCATCAAAACACACTTTTCTAATATCCTTCACTTTTAGAGCGTTTTCACACCAGCGCTTTTTAGTTCAGTCAAAACGGACTCTGGTTCGTTTGCACCTTTAGTGCAATTTATTTTGTAATCGCACTCAGGTGCAGACCAAAACAACCACAAGACCCTCGAGAGGAGGTGGTCTTGGTCCGAACTCCGGAGCTGTTTGTTTGTAGTGGGAACATGATCCGACCTCGAGCTGGCCCCAGTATTAGGTGTACTAAGGCATTATTGCATTAGTGTTGGGTGTGCAGGGCATTTTTAAGGCGTGCCCTTGAAGTGAACTGGGCGTTCAGCACGGATAGTTTGATATATTGGCCAGATTATTATTACAGCTATGAACAAATGCCGTCTCTGCCGCTGCTTTGTGCTTAGCTGTAGTTTGGGAAAACTAGTGAAATGACCAGTGAAACGAACTACAGGTGTGAAAACGCCCTTAATTAGAATCATATCTAACTAAATTAATCTAAAATACTTCTGTTGGGTGAAATGGTAAAAACTGAAAGGAACAGTACAGTGATTAACATCAGTATTGCTTTAACTCAAGGAAGGCTTATATATCGTCGCTGTCCAATGAAAAACAAGTGTCTCCAAAATTGCAGCTTTACAGGAGAGACCAAAAACATACCTTACGTTCAATGTATTTTAATGGAACCAGAATTTTTTCCAAGCTATTTTGGAGCACTTCTATTGGTCCATTCATCATGAAATTTTCACACAATGTAAACGACTATTGGCGTGTTCTAATAATGTAGAAAACTCAAATCGCCAAAAATGGATAGATGTGAGAGGGTGTCAGACTTTAGTCTATTAAACGTTTTCAGAGTCTTTTAAAAGTCTTCCAGTATACGGTCACAAAGCAGCTGACTGGTGACTGGTGCACATGGAAAGCTGGCTAGTCTCTATGCTAGGCTAATTTCAGGTAGCCCCAAGAGACTGGCTCTTCCATCCACTCCCCTTGCTCTTAAAGTCTGATGTTGCTCTTTCCACAGTAACCTTGACCAACTTGCCTCAGACTGCTACTTGCTATGCGAGACGTGAGGGAATCAGTGTGTTTTGTAATGTTTGTAGGTCACGTGATCAGTGTGTGTTTGCATGCTGGCATAACGTAACACCTTCACGAGGATTTCAGCCATAAACCTGATGAACCAGTGACTGATTTGCAACTTACTTCCAGGTCATCAACCTTCGCACTATCAGGCCACTGGACGTGGAGACGATTGAGGCCAGTGTGATGAAAACCAACCACCTGATAACTGTTGAAGGAGGCTGGCCCCAGTTCGGTGTCGGAGCTGAGATTTGTGCCAGAATTATGGAGGGTAAACTATCGTTTACTGTGCTTCTTTGAATTTTAAAGTATTGCACATTGGAAGCTCATTAGGAAACTGTACAGTACAGCACATGAACGATCCTGTCTCTGCTTTCTACCTGTAGGTCAGGCTTTCAACTACCTAGACGCCCCTGCCATCAGAGTTACTGGAGTGGACATACCAATGCCATACGCCAAGATTCTGGAAGACAACAGCTTACCACAAATCAAGGATATCATCTTTTCAGTCAAAAAGACATTGAACGTGTAATATCATAGCAAGCTAAGCACTATTTTTTTTCCCACTCAACCCAGTCGAGAAATCCGGCCCAACAAACACCTGATGTCCCTTGTCTACCCAGAAAGGATGTACTAAGCTTAGCTTAGAGTCTCAAATGTACAGTGGGCTTTCTGTTACAAACGGGATCTCAGCTGATCCTTCAATGATGGACATCACACTTTGTATTCAGAAAATGAATCTTTTTGAGAGATAAGATGGTTTATCGTGGGATATTTATTACTGAGGGGTGAATAACTGTGTGTCCTGTTCATCTAAATGCTAATACAATGGAAAACGTTTCATCACCGTGTAAATGTGACTTATTGGTATAGAACGTTCTGCTCCACAGTCTAAAACCTGAAACACACACTAGAAAATAGACACACAGACAATATTTCTTAATTATTCAGTACCTGGACACAGACCACAGCTAGCAGAACGAAAATAAAAGCTCCAGTTATGTCACTCTTTCTCTCTGATACTCTCTCTTTCTCTTTCTCTCTGATACACTCTCTTTCTCTCTGATACACTCTCTTTCTCTCTGATACACTCTCTCTCTGATACACTCTCTTTCTCTCTGATACACTCTCTCTGATACACTCTTTCTCTTTCTCTGATACACTCTCTTTCTCTTTCTGATACACTATTTCTCTGATACACTCTCTTTCTCTCTCTGATACACTATTTCTCTGATACAGTCTCTTTCTCTTTCTGATACACTCTCTTTCTCTCTGATACACTCCCTTTCTCTCTCTGATACACTCTTTCTCTGATACACTCTCTCTTTCTCTTTCTGATACACTCTCTTTCTCTGATACACTCTCTTTCTCTCTCTGATACACTCTTTCTCTCTCTGATACACTCTCTTTCTCTCTGATACACTCCCTTTCTCTCTCTGATACACTCTTTCTCTGATACACTCTCTCTTTCTCTTTCTGATACACTCTCTCTGATACACTCTCTTTCTCTCTCTGATACACTCTCTTTCTCTCTCTGATACACTCTCTTTCTCTCTCTGATACACTCTCTTTCTCTCTGATACACTCCCTTTCTCTTTCTCTCTCTGATACACTCTCTTTCTCTCTCTGATACACTCTCTTTCTCTCTCTGATACACTCTCTTTCTCTCTGATACACTCCCTTTCTCTCTCTGATACACTCTCTCTCTGATACACTCTCTCTGATACACTCTCTTTCTCTCTCTGATACACTCTCTCTGATACACTCTCTCTGATATACTCTCTTTCTCTCTCTGATACACTCTTTCTCTCTCTGATACACTCTCTTTCTCTGATACACTCTTTCTCTTTCTCTTTCTGATACACTCTCTTTCTCTGATACACTCTTTCTATTTCTGATACGCTCTCTTTCTCTCTCTGATACACTCTTTCTCTTTCTCTCTGATACACTCTCTTTCTCTCTCTCATACACTCTTTCTCTTTCTGATACACTCTCTTTCTCTGATACACTCTCTCTCTGATACACTCTCTCTGATATACTCTCTTTCTCTGATACACTCTCTTTCTGATACACTCTCTTTCTCTCTGATACACTCTCTTTCTCACTCTGATACACTCTTTCTCTTTCTGATACACTCCCTTTCTCTCTCTGATACACTCTTTCTCTTTCTCTGATACACTCTTTCTCTTTCGCTCTCTGATACACTCTCTTTCTCTGATAGACTCTTTCTCTCTCTGATACACTCTCTTTCTCTGATACACTCTTTCTCTTTCTCTCTCTGATACACTCTCTTTCTCTTTCTCTCTCTGATACACTCTCTTTCTCTCTCTGATACACTCTCTTTCTCTCTCTGATACACTCTCTTTCTCTCTCTGATACACTCTCTTTCTCTCTCTGATACACTCTTTCTCTCTCTGATACACTCTCTTTCTCTCTGATACACTCCCTTTCTCTCTCTGATACACTCTCTTTCTCTGATACACTCTCTTTCTCTTTCTGATACACTCTCTTTCTCTCTCTGATACACTCTCTTTCTCTCTGATACACTCCCTTTCTCTCTCTGATACACTCTCTCTCTCTGATACACTCTTTCTCTCTCTGATACACTCTCTCTCTGATACACTCTCTGATATACTCTCTTTCTCTCTCTGATACACTCTCTTTCTCTCTCTGATACACTCTCTTTCTCTCTCTGATACACTCTCTTTCTCTCTCTGATACACTCTCTCTCTCTCTCTGATACACTCTTTCTCTCTCTGATACACTCTCTCTCTGATACACTCTCTGATATACTCTCTTTCTCTCTCTGATACACTCTCTTTCTCTCTCTGATACACTCTCTTTCTCTCTCTGATACACTCTCTTTCTCTCTCTGATACACTCTCTCTCTCTCTCTGATACACTCTCTTTCTCTCTCTGATACACTCTTTCTCTTTCTTTCTCTGATACACTCTTATCTCTTATCTCACTCTTTCTCAGATATACTCTCTCTCTGATATACTCTCTCTCTCTGATACACTCTTTCTCTTTCTCTCTCTGATACACTCTCTCTTTCTCTCTCTGATACACTCTTTCTCTCTCTGATATACTCTCTCTCTCTGATACACTCTCTTTCTCTCTGATACACTCTCTTTCTCTTTCTGATACACTCTCTTTCTCTTTCTCTCTCTGATACTCTCTCTTTCTCTCTCTGATACACTCTTTCTCTCGCTGATACACTCTCTTTCTCTCTCTGATACACTCTCTTTCTCTTTCTCTCTCTGATACACTCTCTTTCTCTGATACTTTCTCTTTCTCTGATACACTCTCTTTCTCTCTCTGATACACTCTCTTTCTCTCTCTGATACACTCTCTTTCTCTCTCTCTGATACTCTCTTTCTCTGATACACTCTCTTTCTCTGTCTGATACACTCTGTTTCTCTCTCTGATACACTCTCTTTCTCTCTGATACACTCTCTTTCTCTCTCTCTGATACTCTCTTTCTCTGATACACTCTCTTTCTCTCTCGATACACTCTCTTTCTCTGATACACTCTCTTTCTCTCTCTGATACACTCTCTTTCTCTCTGATACACTCCCTTTCTCTTTCTCTCTCTGATACACTCTCTTTCTCTCTCTGATACACTCTTTCTCTCTCTGATACACTCTCTTTCTCTCTGATACACTCCCTTTCTCTCTCTGATACACTCTCTCTCTCTGATACACTCTTTCTCTCTCTGATACACTCTCTCTCTGATACACTCTCTGATATACTCTCTTTCTCTCTCTGATACACTCTCTTTCTCTCTCCGATACACTCTCTTTCTCTGATACACTCTTTCTCTTTCTCTTTCTGATACACTCTCTCTCTCTGATACACTCTTTCTCTCTCTGATACACTCTCTCTCTGATACACTCTCTGATATACTCTCTTTCTCTCTCTGATACACTCTCTTTCTCTCTCTGATACACTCTCTTTCTCTCTCTGATACACTCTCTTTCTCTCTCTGATACACTCTCTTTCTCTCTCTGATACACTCTTTCTCTTTCTCTCTCTGATACACTCTTTCTCTTTCTTTCTCTGATACACTCTTATCTCTTATCTCACTCTTTCTCAGATATACTCTCTCTCTGATATACTCTCTCTCTCTGATACACTCTTTCTCTTTCTCTCTCTGATACACTCTTTCTCTTTCTTTCTCTGATACACTCTTTCTCTCTCTGATATACTCTCTTTCTCTCTCTGATACACTCTCTTTCTCTCTCTGATACACTCTCTTTCTCTTTCTGATACACTCTCTTTCTCTTTCTCTCTCTGATACACTCTCTTTCTCTCTCTGATACACTCTTTCTCTCTCTGATACACTCTCTTTCTCTCTCTGATACACTCTCTTTCTCTCTCTGATACACTCTCTTTCTCTTTCTCTCTCTGATACACTCTCTTTCTCTTTCTCTCTCTGATACACTCTCTTTCTCTCTCTGATACACTCTCTTTCTCTCTCTGATACACTCTCTTTCTCTCTCTGATACACTCTCTCTCTCTCTCTCTGATACACTCTTTCTCTTTCTCTCTCTGATACACTCTTTCTCTTTCTTTCTCTGATACACTCTTATCTCTTATCTCACTCTTTCTCAGATATACTCTCTCTCTGATATACTCTCTCTCTGATACACTCTTTCTCTTTCTCTCTCTGATACACTCTTTCTCTTTCTTTCTCTGATACACTCTTTCTCTCTCTGATATACTCTCTTTCTCTCTCTGATACACTCTCTTTCTCTCTCTGATACACTCTCTTTCTCTTTCTGATACACTCTCTTTCTCTTTCTCTCTCTGATACTCTCTCTTTCTCTCTCTGATACACTCTTTCTCTCGCTGATACACTCTCTTTCTCTCTCTGATACACTCTTTCTCTCTCTGATACACTCTCTTTCTCTTTCTCTCTCTGATACACTCTCTTTCTCTTTCTCTCTCTGATACACTCTCTTTCTCTGATACTTTCTCTTTCTCTGATACACTCTCTTTCTCTCTCTGATACACTCTCTTTCTCTCTCTGATACACTCTCTTTCTCTCTCTCTGATACTCTCTTTCTCTGATACACTCTCTTTCTCTGATACTTTCTCTTTCTCTGATACACTCTCTTTCTCTCTCTGATACACTGTTTCTCTCTCTGATACACTCTCTTTCTCTCTCTCTGATACTCTCTTTCTCTGATACACTCTCTTTCTCTCTCTGATACACTCTCTTTCTCTGATACACTCTCTTTCTCTCTCTGATACACTCTCTTTCTCTCTGATACACTCCCTTTCTCTTTCTCTCTCTGATACACTCTCTTTCTCTCTCTGATACACTCTTTCTCTCTCTGATACACTCTCTCTCTGATACACTCTCTTTCTCTTTCTGATACACTCCCTTTCTCTCTCTGATACACTCTTTCTCTTTCTCTGATACACTCTTTCTCTTTCTCTCTCTGATACACTCTTTCTCTTTCTCTGATACACTCTTTCTCTTTCTCTCTCTGATACACTCTCTTTCTCTCTCTGATACACTCTCTTTCTCTCTCTGATACACTCTCTTTCTCTCTCTGATACACTCTCTTTCTCTCTGATACACTCCCTTTCTCTCTCTGATACACTCTTTCTCTGATACACTCTCTCTCTCTGATACACTCTCTCTCTCTGATACACTCTCTTTCTCTCTCTGATATACACTCTTTCTCTCTGATATACTCTCTCTGATACACTCTTTCTCTTTCTCTCTGATACACTCTCTTTCTCTCTCTGATACACTCTCTTTCTCTGATACACTCTTTCTCTTTCTCTTTCTGATACACTCTCTTTCTCTGATACACTCTTTCTCTCTCTGATACACTCTCTCTCTGATACACTCTCTCTGATACACTCTCTTTCTCTCTCTGATACACTCTTTCTCTCTCTGATACACTCTCTTTCTCTCTGATACACTCCCTTTCTCTCTCTGATACACACTCTCTCTCTGATACACTCTTTCTCTCTCTGATACACTCTCTCTCTAATACACTTTCTCTGATATACTCTCTTTCTCTCTCTGATACACTCTCTTTCTCTGATACACTCTTTCTCTTTCTGATACACTCTCTTTCTCTGATACACTCTTTCTATTTCTGATATGCTCTCTTTCTCTCTCTGATACACTCTTTCTCTTTCTCTCTGATACACTCTCTTTCTCTCTCTCATACACTCTTTCTCTTTCTGATACACTCTCTTTCTCTGATACACTCTCTCTGATACACTCTCTCTGATATACTCTCTTTCTCTCTCTGATACACTCTCTCTTTCTGATACACTCTCTTTCTCTCTGATACACTCTTTCTCTGATACACTCTCTCTCTCTGATACACTCTCTTTCTCTCTCTGATACACTCTCTTTCTCTCTCTGATACACTCTCTCTCTGATACACTC
>CM038714.1:7042220-7098843 GCA_021613375.1 Megaleporinus macrocephalus | reverse complement strand
TTTACACTAAACCCTAACTCCTACATTTACACTAAACACTAACCTCTACATTTACACTAAACCCTAACTCCTACATTTACACTAAACACTAACCCCTACATTTACACTAAACCCTATCATCTGCATTTACACTAAACCATAACCTCTACGTTTACACTAAACCCTAACCTCTACATTTACACTAAACCCTAACCCCTACATTTACACTAAACACTAACTCCTACATTTACACTAAACTAAACCCTGACCTCTACATTTACACTAAACACTAACCCCTACATTTACACTAAACCTTAACCTCTACATTTACACTAAACCCTTACCCCTGCGTTTACACTAAACCCTAAATTCTACATTTACACTAAACACTAACCTCTACATTTACACTAAACCCTTACCCCTACATTTACACTAAACCCTAACCTCTACATTTACACTAAACCCTAAATTCTACATTTACACTAAACCCTAACCTCTACATTTACACTAAAGCCTAACTCCGACATTTACACTAAAGCCTAACCCCTACATTTACACTAAACCCTAACCCCTACATTTACACTAAACCCCTAACCTCTACATTTACTCTAAATCCTAACCTCTACATTTACATTAAACTATAACCCTTACATTTACACTAAACCCTAACCCCTACATTTACACTAAACCCCTAACCCCTACATTTACACTAAACTAAACCCTAACCCCTACATTTACACTAAACCCCTAACCCCTACATATACTTTAAATCCTAACCTCTACAGTTACACTAAACTATAACCCCTACATTTACACTAAACCCTAACCCCTACATTTACACTAAACCCTAACCCCTACATGTACACTGAACACTAACCCCTACATTTACACTAAACCCTAACCCCTACATTTACACTAATCCCTAACCCCTAAATTTACACTAAACCCTAACCCCTACATTTACACTAAACCCTAACCCCTATATTTACACTAAACCCTAACCTCTACATTTACACTAAACCCTAACTTCTACATTTACACTAAACCCTAACCCCTACATTTACACTAAACCCTAACCCCTACATCTACACTAAACCCTAACCCCTACATTTACACTAACCCTAACCCCTACATTTACACTAAACCCTAACCCCTACATTTACACTAAACTAAACCCTAACCCCTACATTTACACTAAACCCTAACCCCTACATTTACACTAAACCCTAACCCCTACATTACACTAAACACTAACCCCTACATTACACTAAACACTAACCCCTACATTTACACTAAACCCTAACCCCTACATTTACACTAAACCCTAACCCCTACATTTACACTAAACCCTAACCCCTACATTTACACTAAACCCTAACCCCTACATTTACACTAAACCCTAACCACTACATCTACACTAAACCCTAACCCTACATTTACACTAAACCCTAACTCCTACATTTACACTAAACCATAACCCCTACATTTACACTAAACACTAACTCCTACATTTACACTAAACACTAACCTCTACATTTACACTAAACCCTATCATCTACATTTACACTAAACCATAACCTCTACGTTTACACTAAACACTAACCCCTACATTTACACTAAACCCTAACCTCTACATTTACACTAAACCCTAACCCCTACATTTACACTAAACACTAACTCCTACATTTACACTAAACTAAACCCTGACCTCTACATTTACACTAAACACTAACCCCTACATTTACACTAAACCTTAACCTCTACATTTACACTAAACCCTTACCCCTGCGTTTACATTAAACCCTAAATTCTACATTTACACTAAACACTAACCTCTACATTTACACTAAACCCTTACCCCTACATTTACACTAAACCCTAACCTCTACATTTACACTAAACCCTAACCCCTACATCTACACTAAACCCTAACCCCTACATTTACACTAAACCCTAAATTCTACATTTACACTAAACCCTAAATTCTACATTTACACTAAACCCTAACCTCTACATTTACACTAAACCCTAACTCCGACATTTACACTAAACCCTAACCCCTACATTTACACTAAACCCTAACCCCTACATTTACACTAAACTGAAAATAATACCCTTGTTTGTGTCACTACTAAAACACAAAAGCCTTGTCTGGGATTTAAGCTTGAGTTCAGAATCCTAGTAAGCCTGAAAATATCCAACGTTTTTATTATTTATTGTTTTTAAAGATGACGGACCCGGTCACCCTGAACGTCGGTGGCCATATATACACCACTTCACTGTCCACTCTTCAACGCTACCCAGACTCCATGTTGGGCGCCATGTTCCGTGGTGATTTCCCTACAGCAAGAGACGCCCAGGGAAACTACTTCATTGACCGTGACGGACCACTGTTCCGCTACATCTTGAACTTCTTAAGGACTTCAGAGCTGACTCTGCCCTACGATTTCAAAGAGACAGAGCTGCTGCGCAAGGAGGCCGACTTCTATCAGATAGAGCCACTGATCCAGTGCTTGAGTGACACGAAACCTCTGTATCCACTGGACACCTTTGAGCAGGTGGTGGAACTCTCGAGCACACGAAAGCTCTCCAAATACTCCAACCCCGTGGCTGTCATCATCACCCAGCTCACCATCACCACTAAGGTTCACGCTCTGCTTGAAGGCATCTCGAACAACTTCACACGGTGGAACAAACACATGATGGATACCAGAGATTTTCAGGTATCTTTTACCTTTGGGCCATGTGACTATCATCAAGAAGTGTCCCTCAGGGTCCACCTTGTGGAGTACATCTCCAAGCAAGGTTTCACCATCAGGAACACACGTGTACATCACATGAGTGAACGAGCCAATGAGAACACAGTGGAGCACCACTGGACATTTTGCAGACTGGCGAGGAAGGTTGAAGACTGATTACTTTTGACAAAAAGTGGTGGTTCCCAACTCTGGTCCTAGAGGAAGGGTTAGTGGATCTGTTGGAATAGCTGTGTTGGGAGCATGTAGGGGGTCCTCCAGGACCAGGGTTGGGAACCATTGGTCCAGATGTTTGCCTGTAATAAGGAATCGAGTCAGCCTATTGCAGGTACAGGGATGTTTCCCCTTATTGAATGGTTGCATCACTGAAGTTTAGTACTGTGGAGAAGTCAGTGACCACATTTGATCAATTAAATCTGAATGTCACACAAAAATCCCAACTGAACCGATTGTGATATCAGATGGTTCAATATTTTTTGTGTCCACTATTTATCTTCATTACAGCTTCCGTTCTTTCTTGGAGACTCACTTTCACTGCCCTTAAAGAGACTCACCTCCAAAGTTCAGTCTTAGTAGCTGTTTTAGCTTCTCACCATTCAGATAACCCCAATCAGTGATGTTGAGGTTCTGGATTTTGGGGTGGTCAGTCCATTGTTCTGAGAACAGCAGCATCTTCTTTGTTTGATGTGTCTGTATCTCCTTTTCTCACTGAGGGTCTTCCTAAACAGCTATACATCCTTTCAGACCCACAGTGCTGAGGTGTCTTCTCACAGTGGAATGATGGACAGACACCCTCTGGATGTTCTAAGATCTGAAGTGGAGTTTGATGTTCTCCTTTCTCTCAAAGATGCAGCTTGAAGTGCTGTTTAAAATTAGAGGGGTATAGTTGGTGGATCTACCAAGTCTTCCAGGTGGTTGTTAGGAGCCACATTTTCTCAGTCTTTGAACTCCAGTTGGAAAAAATATATATTTTCCATTTGGATTTCTTCTTCTGTGCAAGTGGGTCTGCTAATTAATCATTATAAACATCATCTGACTGAGTGACTAACTGAACCTGAAACTTACTAACTGGCAATTAAATACATGAAAGGTGGCCTCTGACTTTTGCATAGTACTGTATGTATCGGTGGTTTGTCAAAGGTTCTTCAGTAGACTATATGCCTGTGAAGACTCAAAGAACCATTTGCAGCATTAAATGGTTCTTGATATTGATGGAGATTGTGTTGTAGACGGGTCTATATTACTCAGAATAGGCTTCTTCCATTATTACAAGCTTGCATCATAATAATTGCAGAATCATTTTCAAAAAGGTTCTAGCTGGTCAAACGTTTGGACACACCTAACTGAATATATATGTGTATAATTATGGTTTGGACATGTCCAGAGGAGGGACAGCAGGTATGTTGGTAAAAGAATGTTAGAAATGCAGCTGCCAGGACAAGAACAAAGAGGAAGGCCAAAGAGGAGACATATGCATGCAGGTAGAGAGGACATGGAAGTAGTTGGTGTGAGGACGGAGGATGCAGAGGACAGAGTGAGATGGAGGAGGATGACTCGCTTTGGCAAACCCTAAAAAAAGGAAAAGCCGAAAGAAAAAGAAGATAGTTCTAAAGACAAGTTTAAATAGCGAAGTTGGAGCCCATGTGCACAAGTATTTTTAAAACAAACATTTCACTGTATTTAAATAAAAATGTATATAACCCCCCAAACACCTGTTTATCAGAACAAGATCTCAGCATGTACACTATCTTCTTCAGTCCTGTTAGAGAAGCAGCTCATGTGGCTCCTCATGAAGCTGCTGGTCAGAATGTTCAAAGTATGTAAACCTGCATCAGAATAAATGAGCTCATTTCTAAAAGACCCTCTAAACATTCTTTAAACACAACCAGATGTTTTATTCTGCTCCAGCTATAATTCCATACCTCTTATTATATAGTTTTGATCTCTTATTATTATTATTATAACACAAGAAAAACGTGGGTATCTGTGTCCAAACTTTTGACTGATATTGTCAACCATTCTCTATTCACCATCCAAATAACCATTTGAGTATGGAATGGTTCCATATAGAACTCATGGTTCTCAATAGAACCAGTGGCTTTACTAAAGAACCATCAGTGTGGAGTGTGTCCCACTGAGAAGAACTGAAGCCTCACAGTGGTTCGGTATTTAACTATTAATATGCAACTTACAGGTGAAACTGGATGAACATGAAAAGCGTGACATCACTAAAGCCCCGTATGGTACGGCTCAGCCCAACATGACTTGTTATTGGTACCAGCTATTTCCTCCACTGCAGATATTGGACCGCCTCAGTGTAGCTGTGAGTGACGTCACATGGAGCTGCAGTTTTTACGTCACCTTTTCATTTAAGCTCAGCTCGCTTGGAACCTCGACAGAGGTGAAACCAAAAGTAGTACCATGTTTGCTTTACGAACACCCAGAAGAGGCGAATAGAGTCAAGCAGAGTCGAGTCAGTGCCAGCGCATTGGGAAAGCGTCTAAAGCAAAGTTTGGAAGGTTTTCTTTTTTACTGCTCAGGCGACAGCGGTGCATACCCCTGCTCACTGTATACAATGGCATTTTTTTATTTAATGCTGAATTTTGCTAATATGTCTATTTATTAATGCATTTATTTAAATTTACATTCGTCTTTTACAAAAAAAATCTAGTAATATTAGACAAATTCTTCACAGTTTTTCTCAATGGCGAAGGTGTTATTTCCATGCTTTTATTATTCTGAAAATGGTTCACTGTCAGCTGCTTCACGTCGAGCGCACTGTTTACTTTCCACCTAAAGACATGATAGAGAAAACAGATTGTTCCAATTTTCTGAACATTGCTATAGAAATCAGTAAATAATACAGTACACTGATAAAGAATGTCATTCAGGGTTGTTTGGTTTGAAACGCTTTATTGAAAGTTTGACATAAAAAGGGCTATGAATGCATTGCCTCATGTCTGAGATGTTCCTTTATGATAGTTTTGAGAAGATTTTGGCCCAAAATCCACTAATGGTGGAGAGATGCATTCAGTTGTTTAGTAAAATAGTCCCCAAAGAGAGTGTAAATGTTCATGTTATGCTCCATTTCACAGCAAACCACTCTGAATGACTTTGTTTACATCTCAGCCACTGAATTATGTAGACGAGCTTCATAACACAAGCAAATTTATAGCTGCGTTCAGAGTTGTGTTTAAAATGTAACATGTAATATGACGAGGAACCTCAAGAAGAACCTTCGTCAAGACACAACACTTTTTACTTAAATATAATTAATAAATCAACATTTTTAGCTGCACTTTAGATCAACCTCTACATAAGCTCATGGATTTTTATGTAATCAGGTTATAGTATTACACGTGCATTACTGATCAGTCCTTGATGCATACTTGTCTCCAGTTCAATCAGGCTCTACTGAAAATATCTAAGCCTAGTCTATGTAATAGACCCGGCTTAATTAAGCATGTAAAAAATGTAGGTTTATAGTATTTCAGCAGTGTTTATGTAACCCAGAAATTGTTTATGGCTGTTGTAATTGATGGAATATTTTGCATTAACCCCACATACCTCACAGCATAGCTCTGTAAGGAGGTGGTGTTTTTGGGTAACGCTTTCTTTTACAGTCCTACAACCACCAAAGTACTGAAGAACTCAAAAAGTGTATTTTTTGCGATAAAGTGATAGTGACAGTCTGAATTACAGTGTAACAGCAGATGTTCAAGCAGGAATGTAATGTATGACAAAGTACAAGTTATATTCTTATGTAGTACATATCTATTGTAATGGGTCTCCAAATCTACAGTTTGGTTCAGAGCTCGATTCCACCATTCAGAATTGCGATACCAGATGTATGGACATATGTATTGTGGTTTCTGGTTTAGGGTTTAGGGTTAGGCCATTATATCTTTCTGTTACATTGTAAAAAGTGCTTTGCTGGTACAACCTAAAAATGACTTCATGTGAAAACAAGCAATGAAACTAATTCCATTTAACCTAAATATGTAGTTTTAATTAATGGTACTTTCAATCAGTATAATGTTTTCTAGTGGTTTTAAAGGAGTTAGATTAGTTCAATTGCTTGTTACCACATAAAGTCATTTTTTAGGTTGTACCAATAAAACACCTGAAAACAACCCTGAATAAATATGGGCTGTAAAAGGAAACAAGGATTGTTAAAGTGTATTAAAACTTTCAGTGTTGGGGGTCAACTAGAACAGATATACACGCTTAATTTTTATCCAAACGCACATTTTTTCTCATACTGTACATATTCATCCTCTATCTGAAACGCTCTGTTGGAGCCCCTGTGTCTTTAAGCCCTGCCTCCCGATTGGTCAGCTCCCCCACTTTGTTCTGATTGGCCAACTGCCAGAGCAACATCCTGCTATATGTTCCGCCCCCCACACCACTGTGGCTGTTCTTACAATGGCATTAGTTATGCTGTATCAGAGTCAGAGTCTGATCCTAAAAGTCTGGCAGAACAAGTTGGTAGGTCCACCTTGGTAGGTAGGTGGACAAGAAATATTACGTTCTGAGATGACATCACCTTGTAACAGAGAAAAGTTTGGAATTTCAAATCACTTTTTGTTTGTACTTTACAGATAGTTACTTCAAAGACTTATCCAAAAATGGGATATCCTCTTATATCTAGTACTTTCAAGTTTGTACCTGGTTAAAACCCAGACTGTAAAAGAAAAAGTTCCTCAGTTTTATCTTGATTCTTGTGTTTTTAAATCTATATGTGCCCTATATGTGTAAGGTTAATATATATAAGAAATGCATTGTGTTTTATTTGTATTTGTAGTATTTTAGTAGGTCTGTTCTGTTTTCTCACCTATATGAGGTCAATATACTGTTTTCCCAAAGGTTTGTCTTATTAAATAAAAAACTCTGATATACACAGTGAAATATAATCCTTAAACCTTGAAAAAAGCTTCAGAATGTGTTCCCTGAAAGTCCCATTTTATGTATTAGATGTAATCTTAATTCAGTCCCTCTAAATATGAAAGACTTGGAACGCTTATGAAATCAATCTGTGTGTATTATCTTAAAGCACACTCTGTTATTTCAAACCATTTGACTATTGTTTTAGATGCATTTTTACTGTTTACCCATTGATCTGTATACTTACCAAGCCCACTTGGTAAGTCCACTGATCATACAGGAGCTCCACTTACAGACTGTAGTTCATCTGATTCTCTGTATACTTTATTACTCTGTTCTTTAATGATCAGGACCCCCACACACAGAGCAGGTATTAATTTTGGAGGGTGGTGGATCATTCTCAGCACTGCAGTGACACTGACGTGGTGGTGTGTTAGTGTGTGCTGTGCTGGTGTGAGTGGATCAGACACAGCAGTGCTGCTGGAGTGTTTAAACACTGTGTCCACGCACTGTCCACTCTATTAGACGCTCCTACTACTTGCTGGTCCACCTTGTAGATGTAAAGTCAGAGATGGTAACACATCCGCTGTTCTAGTCTTTCATTGTCGCTCACCAATGTGTCTGATCCACTCACGCCAGCACAATACGCACTATCAAACCACCACAAAGTCAGTTTTACTACATTGCTCAAAATGATCCACCACCCAAATAATACCTGCTCTGTGGTGGTCCTGTGGGGGTCCTGATTGTTAAACAACAGAGTAATATAGTATACAGAGAATCAGATGAACTACAGTCTGTTAGTGTAGCTCCTGTATGGTCAGTGGAGCTGATACAGTGGACAGTGAGTGTAGATACAAGGAGGTGTTTACTTTAAAAAGACTGGGGAGTGTATCTGTTGTAAGTGTTATGCATAAGCATTCTATAAAAGATATTGGGAAAACAAATTTGTTTGTGATTATTTGATTCTCTGTTCGCAAACAAAAAACAGTGTATGCACAACTTTGCTGTTCAGTTTTATAGCGAGTGATACTGATGTATAGAACCAGGTCTATACTATAACCACAATATTGTTATTTTAACTGTCCACCACAGCATATTGCTGTTAAGGTGATATAATAATGATGAGCTCAAATGGCAGACCTTCAGCTGTAATTGAATGGTGTTTACATCCAAAATGTAGAAATTACAGTAGAGTCCACTTCAAGTTTGACATTTGGGTTTGGAATCTGTTGCTGTTAACTCTCAATATGATGTCCAGAGGGATTCTGACAGCAAGGCAAGCCTGAAAAGCCAAAACAAGCTCATCAGAGAAAGAGGGCATAAATATTATGTCAGGACAAATCTACTTTCTTAGAAAAGCCCAGAAACACCAACATGCCTGGACAACCACAGTACCGTAGAGTCTTTCCTTGCTGAGAAAAGCCATTCACAACAGCTGGTCAGATCAAGACCGAGGAGATCACCCCATCTGTATCAAAGTCAACAATCACCAGGAGACCTTAGTCTTTCATTGTAGTACATACACAAGACCACTGGAAGAGTATGGAGAAGGAAAGGAAGTGCTCATGATTTAAAGCATACTTGGGGTGCTATCTACAATCTACGTATGCCATCTTACCAGATCTGATTTCAGATCTACAGATCTGCCAGAGCTTCACTACAGAAGAAAGGCAGCATCTGGTGATGTCTTCAAGCAGTCAGTGACCGAGTATTATATTATAAATGAAAATGGCTGTCATTCCTACACGGTTTACTCTACGTGGATGTAAATAACTTAAAATTAAAGCTAAATGTTATATTATTTTACATTCCAATTTGATGTGGAACATTGCCAACATCCAAATATGAATGGATTCGACTGTACTTCCATCACTTGTGCTGGGTAATATCTCACTGTTCATACATCATATCATATGAACTTATTATTGAATTTTTGAATATCACAGTGTCATGGATACAAACACAGCTGATTGGCTAAGACATGAAATAGAGTGTATAATGTAAGTTTCAGTTAGAGTAAGAATAATTTTATTAATAAGACCATGATTTTATAACATGAGAAAAGGTTATTTTAGCATAAAGTTTTAGCAAGCAGAGCAGCTCACTGAGGAGTCCACAGCATTCCTGAACAGCCAGACATTTGATAAGTTAAACAGAAGAACACATGTTATCTTCCAGCAGAACAGGACCGGAAGGAAAAAAGCTAATGAAGCGATAATGATTTCCAGGCCACATGGACTTTACAGAGCAGTGAAAGAAGCTGAATTCAGGCTTCTTAAACAGGAATGATATATATGTAGGCTAGTTTTGGCTACAAACGTGATAGGATTCCAATATAACTGTCTAAAAACATCCTGGCAACCATTTGAAACACAAAATCAAGCACCTAGCAACCACCTGAGATGCCATTGCAACTGCCTGGCAACACCCTATCAACCATCTGGAACACTATAACAACCAACTACCAATACCATACCAACCACCTTGAACATCATATAAACCACACAACAACAATCTGAGATACCATAACCAGCACTTACCAACACCCTTACAAGCAACCAAACACTGCATCAACCACTTGAGATACTATAGCAACCACCTAGCAACTGCTTGGAACACCATATCAGCCACCTAACAACCAACTTAGATACCATAACAGCCTAGTACCAACACCCTAACAACCATTTGCAACACAAATTACAACCATCTAACCACCATCTTAGTTATCATAACCATGATGGTCCAGATGGCCCGAGGGTGAAGAGTCCATGACAGGGCCCCCCTGTGAATGCTGCGTTTGTGATAATAGGTGTGCTTAAAATCTCCTGCAGCCCGAGACCCAAGTTTCCCATACTGGATAGTGAGGCAGCTGGTGAGGACCCTCTTGACTGTACACATGCAGAATGTAGAAAGGTTGAAAGGTTGGAGGAGGAGAAATGGAAGTCGATGCTGGCCTTTCAAGGATGATGTTGAGAGTCCAGGTGAGGTTGTCTGTGATGTGCACACTAAAGAACTTCTCTGGCTCTCTCTACAGCTGAACCTTTGATGTACAGTGGAGAGTGATCTTCACCTCGAGTCCTACTGAAAACAACAATCATCTCTTTCATCTTATCAACATTAAGAGATGCACCAGTCAAGCTGGTGACTTGTATGATGACTTGTCACTGTTGCTAGTTAGAACAACCACTGTTGTATCATCAGCAAACTTGAATATCAGATTCAGAATCAGAAATACTTTATTGATCCCAGGGGGAAATTGCAGTAATTGCAGAGTATGTGATTTGAGTTCTGCACAGTCATGAGTTGAATAGCAGGGCACTGAGCACACGTCCTTTAGGAGTACATGTGTTCAGTATGGTGGTGCTCAAGGTGTTATTGTCGATCCTTGCAGACTGAAATCTCCCAGTCAGGAAATCCAGGATTCAGATGCAGAGGGAGGTGTTCAGGCCATGATGCAGGTCTGCCATGATGCAACCTGGAAGCGATCTATCTTCAGCGCCTGGCTCAGAGAGGCGCTAAAGATAGAGCAGTTAGAACATCTGCAAGCTGGTCTAAGCACCCAACCAGGTATGTTTTCAGGAACAGCAGCCATCTGAGGCTTAACTCTGGAATTATGTAGTCCTATTGTATAATGTGGATAGACTGAGCACTTGGTCAGTGGGAGGAGGAGTGGTCTTCCTCACTGGCTGGTTGTAAAAATCAACTGCACGCAAAAATCATTCAGAGCAGCATTTGGGAGTGAACAGTCACCATCTTGACTCCTTACTGCACAAATATAGCAATTTCTGTACTATCCCTAACCACCAATGAACGATGATGATGGTGGAACATCTTTTTGAGTGGGTGGGGATGCATTTTGCCACATCCTGCATGCATCCCTAAAAAATTAAAAACCATTTTAAGCTAAAACTTTATCACTTAACTGTTATTAAACAATGTATTAGACATATCACCACTGTCCGAAGAAAAACAGGTACTACTAACTTCACACAAGAGAAAAAAACTTTGCTTACCTTTAAAGTTAACAGTTAAAGTGAATGCAAATAGAGTTTTATTCCAACTGATTTTGGAACATTTCTCTTGATCCATTCATCATTCAGCTTTAAAAAAATACAAATGGCATCTGCAATTTATAATCAATATCTGCAATATATAATCATTTTTTCAACTTTTTTTCAACAATCACATAATCAACTTTTTGTGAAGGAGCCTTTGGGGTCACCACCACTGTGTTTCACACCAAACCACTTCAAATGATTTTGCATACATCAAAAGAATCTTTAAAATATTAGGAAAATTCCCCAAGACTGTTGCCTCGTAAAACTATGGTCTCTAAAATGACCACAGAATTACAAAGACTATACAATAAACAAATAATAATAAAAACAAAAGCTTTCTGGAAACCATTTGTATGACAGGCTAGTGCACAAAGATGGACAACCTGCTGTCAGGAGCATAAAAGAGCTCCTAGCACAGGCTGATGAGTCATCGTCCACCTTGTCTTACACCCAGAAGTGTTTACGTTGGGAATAATCCGAAAAATGCTTCCACTGGCTGTTTTCAGTGCTATGTTTGTAACCAAGTTAGAACTGGAAAGAACTGGGAAGTTTTAGACTTTGAGTAGGAAAAATGGGGAATTCCCAATTGTAATTTCTCAAGACCTCCACCTTCCCCAAGGAATTATATGATGTCATTTCGATAGATTTTCAAGCTTAGGACAATAAGCAATATTTTTCTGCAGCTTTGCCTCTAGAAGATTCTATTTCTACCAAAAAAATACTTTTTATTACAATACTTTTGATCATTGAGTTGTCTGTATATGCTATATTGTAGCATCAGAGAAGAAAGAAAATATTTAAAAAATAACTAGTGCTCTCCAGGAGAGAATCAGCCACTTACTGCCCAGGCAGGAAGCAGGTAGCTTACCCCCACACAACACCAGTTCATGGCTGACTCCAACACCCACCAACCAGCCCTACAGGTTTAAATCTCTCTTACTGCACCCATGACTGTGAATTTGAGGGGAATACAACAATCTGTTTTAGGCAAATCCTGGAGTCATGCTGTGTTGACGTACATAATTCATTGACAGTGAGGCAGGCTTTTGTTGTCTGTCAACAACCCAGCCAACATGTGCATGTGGGCCTTAAATGTTTTTTTTTCTTGACTGTATGGGTTTTACATGGGCCTGTAGTGGATATTTTGATTGGTAATACATGGGCCCAAGTTATGGGTTATACCATTGTGGGCACCATTTGGATCACTGTTGTGGGGACCAGTTGGGCTACCAATGTGGGCACCATTAGGGGCAATGTCATGGGGACCAGTTGAGAGTGCATAGAGAGCTTCATGGAATGGGTCTCCATGGCTGATCAGCTGCATTCAAGCCTTACATCACCAAGCACAATGCAAAGCATTGGATGCAGTGGTGTAAAGCACACCGCCACTGGACTGTAGGGCAGTGGAGACAATATTATGCTCCCAACTTTGTGGGAACAGTTTGGTGATGACCCCTTCCTGTTCCAACATGACTGGCCACCAGTGCACAAAGCAAACTCCATAGTCCTGACCTCAACCTGATAGAACACCTTTGGGATGAATTAGAGCGGAGACTGCGAGCCAGGCCTTCTCGTCCAATGTCAGTGTCTAACCTCACTAATGGTCTTCTGGAAGAACAGTCAAACATTCCCATAAACACTCTCCTAAACCGTGTGGAGAGCCTTCCCAGAAGAGTTGAAGCTGTTATAGTTGCCAAGTGTGGGCTGACATCAAATAAAAACCCTATGGATTAAGAGCGGGATGACACTCAAGTTCATATGAGTGTGAGGGCAGATGAACGAATACTTTTGGCAATGCAGTGTATGTCATTAGCTGGCGGTGAATCACAGTTTTTGCAATAACATGCTGTGCAGAAGGGAAAAGCCATCTGCGACCCGTCCACTTAACTGGAACTTCATAACTAAGCTGTTTCTCTGAGTAAGGATGTTCTGGTGTTGGTTTCTCTTCACAGAATGTGAAGAGCAGATGTACAGAAATTTGAGTGGATGTTTAAAATTTGGTTCTTTCAACCGCAGACACAGGTCCTTTTCTTAGAAAGGCAGTAGATGTAAGTTATATGCTTTACAACATTGTGTAGTTGTGTAGCAGTGTAGAGGAAAGGAAGCTAAACAACTAAAAACGAAAACATTTAAATATTTTCTATTTTCTAATATTTTCTGTTTCTTTCAATTTTAGAAAAAAAGAAAATGTACCAGTGGATTTGCTTCATTCTACAGCAAACAGGTTTTAGGCAACCTGACACTGGCATTAATAATTTTAAATGATGATTGGTTAGCATCACTGCTGCTGAATGCTGATGGATTGGCTGGCTTTACTGCAGCTAAGTTCTAATTGGTTAGCATTGCAGCAGCTGGGAGCTGGTTGGCTTTTATCACCCCTACCGGGTGCTGATTGGTTATCGTTACTGCTACTGAGTGTGGATTGGTTAGCACTGCTACTGCTGGGCGCTGATTGGCTTTTATTAAAAAGTAAAAATATAATATATATATAAAATATGTAAAAATATAACAGTAGTGGTTAAATGTTTTGGCCTGTTCATAAATCTTGTATATAAAACCTTTAAGCAAGATTTTGCTGAAATGCTCCATATTTACCCATTTACTTTGGACTCACTCAGGAGCGCCCTCTAGCATCTAACAAACCCCAAAGACATGTACGCCAGAGCTAGCTTAACGTCTGAAACTGATGGCAGCTGTCTCACTGTCTTCAGCCCGGTAAGCATCTGAAGGCAGCGTTGTCCACAGTGTCTGTGCTGGTGTTTTCTGCTAATTTTCCTAACCCCAATGGCGTGGGCACAAAGGATTATGGGATACGTAAGGCAGCAAAACACGGCCAGAGGAAACTCGGCATGCAGCGTTTTATACAAACACTCACTCCTGCCTTCCTGCCTCAGAATACTGTCTGAGCAAGCATTGTTTATTGTTTCAGACACAGCTGCTGTAAATACCCGATCTACCCATGTGTACACTGCATCATGTTTTACGACGCTGTCTGATCTGTATCCTGCATGCATGCTTCTTTTTATGGCGTCGTAGTAACAGATTAGTTTGGGGAGTTTAATGCTGAATCTGCCATATAATAAGTCTGATTTGTTTTCCTGATTTAATACTACTTAGTATTAGGTTTTGTTCAATAAATGAAAAAAATTAGGCTAGACCAAACGGCTAAGGAAAAAATCCTGCTCAGTTACTAGTGTTTTGGATTAGCATCGAAACATACCTGTGATCTCTGAATCTCAAATAGCTCCTTACTCCCCATATAGTGCACTGCACATGTCATAACTGTTGATTTATCAGAGATTTTACACCAAAACAGTGCAATGCATGTCAGCTAGCATGTTGTGCAGCTTTGACTGAATATAAATGTATTTATTTAGGCATATAATGTACTGTTTGTCTGTGAATAAGCCAGTATATAAAGATCTATGTAATGAACAGTATATGGAGGAAGGAAGCGTTTTGAAATAATTCATAAATATTTAACAGTGTGGCACATAAAGTCATCATACACACAGCAAATCACCTCAGGTAGGTGATCACAGCTTAACGTTCTGTGTTTTCACAGCATAGTAGGTCAGCAGGAAAAATAATTGCATGTGTAATTAATGAACATGACCATGTTGTAACAACAACATATATAATAAAACATATGTAATAATCATATCTTTAAGTACTACTGAACTTAAGGTATAACAGGCTAAACTACAACACCATGTAGGCCCATGATCTTCACTCAGCCAATGAGCTCCTCCACTTGCCAACCAATCAGCACTCAGTAGCAGTAATGCTAACCTATCAGCACTCAGTAGTCATAATGTGAACCAATCCGCACTTATTAGCACTAATACTAACCCATCAGCACTCAGTGGCAGTAATACTAACCATTAAGTACTCAGTAGTAATAATATAAACAAATCACCACTCAGTAGCAGTAATGCTAACCAGTCAGCACTCAGTACCAATAAAGCTAACAAATCAGCACTTGATGGCACTAATACTAATCCATCAGCACTCAGTGGCAGTAATACTAACCAATAAGTACTCAGTAGTAGTAATGTAAACCAATCAGCACTCAGTAGCAGTAATTCTAACCAGTCAGCACTCAGTACCAATAAAGCTAACTAATCAGCACTTGGTGGCACTAATACTAATTAATCAGCACTCAGTGGCAGTAATACTAATTAATCAGCACTCAGTGGCAGTAATACAAAGCAATAGGTAATCAGCAGTAGTAATGTCAAACTAATCAGCACTTAAAGGAAAGCTAACTAGTTATCAGTCAATAACAGTAATGCCAACCAGCCAGCGCTCATTAGCAGTGATGCTAACGTAATGTTAACCAATTACCCTTCAGTAGTAATGCCAAACAATAAGCACTCAGTAGCAGAAATGGCAGCCTATCAGCTCTCATTTTTTGTAAGGCTAACCAATCAACACTTAATTACTAACCAATCAGCACAGAGTATCAATAATATTAGCATCTTACTGCAGTAAATCCATTTTCTGTAGACAAAAGGAAACATACAGGGAAGTTTTCTTAGATTTCTTTAGTGAAAATTAACAGTAGGTTCTGGACAAGTGGTTTGCCATTTAGCTCCATACACCCCCATTCATAGAGGGCTCACTCAGAGGCGCCCTCTGTTGTTCCCTAGTCATGTTTTCTTTATTAAAAGGAGAAACAGGAAGTGTTTCACTCCTTACCAGTCTGGAGGAGAGTTTGGCATCAAAAACCCTTTACTCACTAAGAGCACCTCAAGTGGTGGAAAGCAGCACCATTGTTGAATCTGGTTTTGCTGCTATTTTTGTTACTTGTTTTTTTATTATTATTCATTTTGAATGCTTTTTATCACAGAAAGTGGGCTTGCTTCTTCTTCATCCACTTGCAGTGATTTAAAGCAGACTTGGCGCTGCAGTGTTTGTTCAGGCGAAAAATTCCAAGTGATATTACAGACATGCAAACCGTCTCTACAACATATATTATATTATACTCTGTTGATAACTATAAAAGATATACATATTAATTTCATTATCTTACACGTTCCTTCTTTAACCAGACTGCACCTTTAAAATTGTGGGTGGAGCTAAACTGGTGAAGACTGAATATAAATTAAGACATCACCAAAAAAAAACAGCTTAGTTCTAGAGAGTTTTGAAACTTTAAGTGTGTTTTCATACTACAAAGTCTGTAAAACTGGTTTATTCCCTGACCCTTTAGTATTATCCCTGCCCACTGGTGCACAGTGACATCACTCTAATTTCACAAGATGCTTTTGATGTGGGTAAAAGTCCAGGTAATTTGTTTAAAAACTAGAAAATAGGTTAGTATTTTTAATGTTCTGTTGTGAGGAATAACGTTAATGCTAATTATGACTGAAGCAGTGGGCTAACATGCTGAAAACAGAAAATAAAAGGTCAAAGACATAAAATTTTTAAACAGTCGTTTGATGAAATGTTGTAACACTGTCTGTAGGCTTTAAAACACAACTATGAGAAGAAAAATAAGAAAGAGGTGATTAGTTTGTTTGTTTTTTAAACTCGTTTTAGCTAGCTTAGCTATTGTGGTTGGCTTGTGTACGTCAGCGCGAGCTCCGCCTCCTTTCCCGCTCAGCCACTCCAAAAACTCGCCTCACCAGAACTGAGAAGCCATTTTTGTTTCATGTCGGAAAGCTCTACTGACCACATTTGATGCAGTCTGGACTCTGTGGAGGTAAGACTCGGTGTTTACTTTTAAACACTGACTTTTACGGCGAATTTGTTCCCGCTTACGGGGCGCTGAGGCGAAACAGTGCCGGTAAATGTTGTTAAAACGCAGCTCCGCTTGCTGACTAGCACAGATCTGTGAGAATAGCGAGCTTAGATCAACAAAGATTTTGCTCTCTTGTCGTCGGCTGGCCAGAAAGACAGCGCTTGTTTTCTCACGTTGGCGGATTTCGGAATAACGTTACGCTTTAGGCTATGAGCAGAGGAAACAGCGTGGACGGTGAGCGAAAAGCTTTTCGACGTCGCTTTAAAGAGAGAGGAAAAACAGCTTGTGTGGTAACGTTACTTGCTAGCAACTCCCCTGTTCCTCTATTGTATTGTGTTGCATCGCCAGATCGCGGCACTCGTCAGCGAGCGACTGAGAAATGTAACCTAGCTAGCTATCGTAGCGTTACGTGTTTCGCTGGGGTTAACTCTTTCTAGCTGGCTGCTTTTAGGAAAATGCTCAGTGAAACGTGGAAAAAGCGGTGTAATGTGATCTGCTGGGTGGCAGAGTCTTCACTAAACACTTAGTGTTGTTTTTGTGTCTATAGCCAGACTTCAGTCTACGTTTAACTAGCATTGCACTCGTAGTTACGTTCATCGGCTTTACAAATACAGATCTGGAAAATCTTTTAACCCTTTACACAGTGCTAACACCAGACAACCCTCATCAGATGAATATTGTTCCAAACTGGATGAATCACAGAATTTGGTAAATAAATATAAGTGCTTGTTTGTGTTTGTTTACATTGTGTTTTAGGAACACACCTTTACCTACATTAAAACAGTGCCATGTCCTTTGTTATTTTTTTAATCCATGCTGTAAAATTAAATATATATATATTCACATGTCTTGTTGGCTGTTGGTTTGGAAATTTATGGCCAGCTTGTTTGAAACTGTAACAGCATATGCTCACTGTTATTGTTACGAGCTAGCTAGTTTAGAAACCGTAACATCACCAGATAACTACCCTAGCTGTCCAACATAACCTTACTGTTATTGTTACGAGCTAGCTTTTTTTTAAACTGTAACAATATTGCCAGATAACTATCCTAGCTGTCCAACGTAACCTTACTGTTACAAGCTAGCTAGTTTCGAAACTGTAACATCACCAGATAACTACCCTAGCTGTCCAAAGTAACCTTACTGTTATTGTTACGAGCTAGCTTGTTTCGAAACTGTAACAATATCGCCACATAACTGTCCTAGCTGTCCAATGTAACGTTACTGTTATGAGCTAGCTAGTCACGAAACCGTAACATCACCACCAGATAACTACACTAGCTCTCCACCACAACGTTATGGTAACTGTTATAAGCTAGCCAGTTTCGAAACCGTAACATTACCAGAAAACAACCCTAGCTGTCTAACATAATCTTACTGTTACTGATACGAGCTAGCTAGTTTCGAAACTGTAACAATATTGCCAAATAACTATCCTAGCTGTCCAACATTATTGTTACAAGCTAGCCAGTTTCGACCTAACATCACCAGATAACTACCCTAGCTGTCCAACGTAACCTTACTGTTATTGTTACGAGCTAGCTTGTTTCGAAACTGTAACAATATCACCAAATAACTATCCTAGCTGTCCAACGTAACCTTACTGTTACAAGCTAGCTTACAAGCTAGCTAGTTTCAAAAATGTAACATCACCAGATAACTACCCTTGCTGTCCAAAGTAACCTTACTGTTATTGTTACGAGCTAGCTTGTTTAGAAACTGTAACAATATCGCCAAATAACTATCCTAGTTGTCCAACGTAACGTTACTATTACAAACTAGCACGTTTCGAAACCGTAACATTACCAGATAACTGCCCTAGCTGTCCAACGTAACCTTACTGTTATGAGCTAGCTTGTCACGAAACCGTAACATCACCACCAGATAACTACACTAGCTGTCCACCACAACGTTATGGTAACTGTTATGAGCTAGCAAGTTTCGAAACCGTAACATTACCAGAAAACAACCCTAGCTGTCCAACATAACCTTACTATTACTGATATGAGCTAGCTAGTTTAGAAACTGTAACAATATTGCCAAATAACTATCCTAGCTGTCCAATGTAACATTACTGCTTCGAACTAGCTACTTTTGAAACCGTAATATCACCACCAGATAACTACCCTAGCTCTCCACCACAACATTATTTTTACTGTTAATGGCTAGCTAGTTTCAAAACCATAACAGTATCACCAGATAACTACCGTGGCTGTCCAACGTAACCTTACTGTTATTGTTATGAGCTATCTTGTTTTGAAACTGTAACAATATCGCCAAATAACTATCATAGCTGTCCAACGTAACCTTACTGTTACAAGCTAGCTAGTTTCAAAACCGTAACATCACCAGATAAGTACCCTAGCTGTCCAACGTAACCTTACTGTTATTGTTACAAGCTAGCTTGTTTTGAAACTGTAACAATATCGCCAAATAACTATCCAAGCTGTGCAATGTAACCTTACTGTTACAAGCTAGCTAGTTTCGAAACCATAACATCACCAGATAACTACCCTAGCTGTCCAATGTAAACTTACTCTTATTGTTACGAGCTAGCTTGTTTCGAAACTGTAACAATATCACCAAATAACTACCCTAGCTGTCCAATATAACCTTACTGTTATGAGCTAGCTAGTCACGAAACCGTAACATTACCAGAAAACAACCCTAGCTGTCTAACATAATCTTACTGTTACTGATACGAGCTAGCTAGTTTCGAAACTGTAACAATATTGCCAAATAACTATCCTAGCTGTCCAACATTACTGTTACAAGCTAGCCAGTTTTGACCTAACATTACCAGAAAACTACACTAGCTGTCCAACGTAACCTTACTGTTATTGTTACGAGCTAGCTTGTTTAGAAACTGTAACAATATCACCAAATAACTATCCTAGCTGTCCAACGTAACCTTACTGTTACAAGCTAGCTTACAAGCTAGCTAGTTTCAAAAATGTAACATCACCAGATAACTACCCTTGCTGTCCAAAGTAACCTTACTGTTATTGTTACGAGCTAGCTTGTTTAGAAACTGTAACAATATCGCCAAATAACTATCCTAGTTGTCCAACGTAACGTTACTATTACAAACTAGCAAGTTTCGAAACCGTAACATTACCAGATAACTGCCCTAGCTGTCCAACGTAACCTTACTGTTATGAGCTAGCTAGTCACGAAACCGTAACATCAAAACCAGATAACTACACTAGCTGTCCACCACAACGTTATGGTAACTGTTATGAGCTAGCAAGTTTCGAAACCGTAACATTACCAGAAAACAACCCTAGCTGTCCAACATAACCTTACTATTACTGATATGAGCTAGCTAGTTTAGAAACTGTAACAATATTGCCAAATAACTATCCTAGCTGTCCAATGTAACATTACTGCTACGAACTAGCTACTTTTGAAACCGTAATATCACCAACAGATAACTACCCTAGCTCTCCACCACAACATTATTTTTACTATTAATGGCTAGCTAGTTTCAAAACCATAACAGTATCACCAGATAACTACCGTGGCTGTCCAACGTAACCTTACTGTTATTGTTATGAGCTAGCTTGTTTCGAAACTGTAACAATATCGCCAAATAACTATCATAGCTGTCCAACATAACCTTACTTTTACAAGCTAGCTACTTTCAAAACCGTAACATCACCAGATAAGTACCCTAGCTGTCCAACGTAACCTTACTGTTATTGTTACGAGCTAGCTTGTTTTGAAACTGTAACAATATCGCCAAATAACTATCCTAGCTGTCCAATGTAACCTTACTGTTACAAGCTAGCTAGTTTCGAAACCATAACATCACCAAATAACTACCCTAGCTGTCCAATGTAACCTTACTCTTATTGTTACGAGCTAGCTTGTTTCGAAACTGTAACAATATCACCAAATAACTATCCTAGCTGTCCAATATAACCTTACTGTTACAAGCTAGCTTACAAGCTAGCTAGTTTCAAAAATGTAACATCACCAGATAACTACCCTTGCTGTCCAAAGTAACTTTACTGTTATTGTTGCAAGCTAGTTTCGAAACTGTAACAATATCACCACATAACTGTCCTAGCTGTCCAATGTAACTTTACTGTTATGAGCTAGCTAGTCACGAAACCGTAACATCACCACCAGATAACTACACTAGCTCTCCACCACAACGTTATGGTAACTGTTATAAGCTAGCTAGTTTTGAAACCGTAACATTACCAGAAAACAACCCTAGCTGTCCAACATAACCTTACTATTACTGATACGAGCTAGCTAGTTTAGAAACTGTAACAATTTTGCCAAATAACTATCCTATCTGTCCAATGTTACATTACTGTTACAAACTAGCTGCTTTTGAAACCGTAACATCACCACCAGATAAGTACCCTAGCTCTCCACCATAACATTATAGTTACTGTTAATGGCTAGCTAGTTTCAAAACTGTAACAATATCGCCAAATAACTATCCTAGCTTTACAACGCAACGTTACTGTTACAAGCTAGCTAGTTTCGAAATCGTAACATCACAAGATAAGTACCTTAGCTGTCCAACGTAATCTTACTGTTATTATTACGAGCTAGCTTGTTCTGAAACTAACAATATCGCCAAATAACTATCCTAGCTGTCCAACGTAACGTTACTGTTACAAGCTAGCTAGTTTCGAAACTGTAACATCACCAGATAACTACCCTAGCTGTCCAATGTAGCCTTACTGTTATTGTTACGAGCTAGCTTGTTTCGAAACTGTAACAATATTGCCAAATAACTATCCTAGCTGTCCAATGTAACCTTACTGTTATGAGCTAGCTAGTCACGAAACCGTAACATCACCAACAGATAACTATACTAGCTGTCCACCACAACGTTATGGTAACTGTTATAAGCTAGCTAGTTTCGAAACCGTAACATTACCAGAAAACAACCCTAGCTGTCCAACATAACCTTACTATTACTGATACGAGCTAGCTAGTTTAGAAACTGTAACAATATTGCCAAATAACTATCCTAGCTGTCCAATGTAACACTACTGTTACGAACTAGCTACTTTTGAAACTGTAACATCACCACCAGATAACTACCCTAGCTCTCCACCATAACATTATAGTTACTGTTAATAGCTAGCTAGTTTCAAAACCATAACAGTATCACCAGATAACTACCCTAGCTGTCCAACGTAACCTTACTGTTATTGTTACGAGCTAGCTTGTTCTGAAACTAACAATATCGCCAAATAACTATCATAGCTGTCAAACGTAACCTTACTGTTACAAGCTAGATAGTTTCAAAACCGTAACATCACCAGATAACTACCCTAGCTGTCCTGTATAACCTTACTGTTATTGTTACGAGCTAGCTTGTTTCGAAACTGTAACAATATTGCCAAATAACTACCCTAGCTGTCCAACGTAACCTTACTGTTACGAGCAAGCTAGTTTTGAAACTGTAACAATATCGCCAAATAACTATCCTAGCTGTCCAACGTAACGTTACTGTTACAAGCTAGCTAGTTTAGAAACCGTAACATTACCAGATAACTGCCCTAGCTGTCCAACGTAACCTTACTGTTACGAGCAAGCTAGTTTCGAAACTGTAACAATATCACCACATAACTGTCCTAGCTGTCCAATGTAACATTACTGCTTCGAACTAGCTACTTTTGAAACCGTAATATCACCACCAGATAACTACCCTAGCTCTCCACCACAACATTATTTTTACTGTTAATGGCTAGCTAGTTTCAAAACCATAACAGTATCACCAGATAACTACCGTGGCTGTCCAACGTAACATTACTGTTATTGTTACGAGCTAGCTTGTTTTGAAACTGTAACAATATCGCCGAATGACTATCATAGCTGTCCAACGTAACCTTACTGTTACAAGCTAGCTAATTTCGAAACCGTAACATCACCAGATAAGTACCCTAGCTGTCCAACGTAACCTTACTGTTATTGTTACGAGCTAGCTTGTTCTGAAACTAACAATATCGCCAAATAACTATCCTAGCTGTCCAACGTAACGTTACTGTTACAAACTAGCTAGTTTTGAAACCGTAACATCACCAGATAACTACCTTAGCTGTCCAACATAACCTTACTGTTATTGTTACGAGCTAGCTTGTTTCGAAACTAACAATATTGCCAAATAACTATCCTAGCTGTCCAACGTAACATTACTGTTACAAGCTAGATAGTTTAAAACCGTAACATTACAAGGTAACTACCCTAGCTGTCTAATGTAACCTTACACTTACGAGCTAGCTTGTTTTGAAACTGTAACAATATCGCCAAATAACTATCCTAGCTTTCCAACGTAACATTACTGTTACAAGCTAGGTAGTTTCAAAACCGTAACATTAGAAGATAACTACCCTAGCTGTCCAATGTAATGTTACTGTTATGAACTAGCTAGTTATGAAACCGTAACGTCACCACCAGGTAACTACACTAGCTGTCCACTACAACATTATAGTTACTGTTATAAGCTAGCTAGTTTCGAAACCGTAACATTACCAGAAACAACCCTAGCTGTCCAACATAACCTTACTGTTACTGATATGAGCTAGCTAGTTTCGAAACTGTAAAAATATCGCCAAATAACTCTTAGCTGTCCAATGTAATGTTACTGTTACGAGCTAGCTACTTTTGAAACCGTAACATCACCACCAGATAACTATCATAGCTCTCCACCACAACATTATGGTTACTGTTAATGGCTAGCTAGTTTCAAAACCATAACAGTATCACTAGATAACTACCCTAGCTGTCCAACGCAACCTTACTGTTATTGTTACAAGCTAGCTTGTTTTGAAACTCTAATAATATCGCCAAATAACTATACTAGCTGTCCAACGTAACCTTACTGTTAGAAGTTAGCTAGTTTCGAAACCGTAACATCAGCACCAGATAAGTACCCTAGATGTCCAATGTGATGTTATGGTTACTGTTTCCGGCTAGCTAGATTAGAAATCGTAACAATATCACCAGATAACTACCCTAGCTGTCCAACAGAATGTTACGGTTACTGTTATGAGCTAGCTAGTTTTGAAAATGTAACAATATCACTAGAGAGCTACCCTAGCTGTCCAACATAACATTAAATTTACTATTACGAGCTGACTAGTTTCGAAACCATAACAATATCACCAGATAGCTACCCTAGCTGTCCAACCTAATGTTTCGGCTACTGTTACGAGTTAGCTAGTTTTGAAATGTAATTATCACTAGATAACTACCCTAGCTGTCCAACATAACATTACGGTTACTGTTACGAGCTAACTAGTTTTAAAACTGTAACAATATCACTAGAGAACTAGTCTAGCTGTCCAACATACTGTTAAGGTTGCTTTTACAAGCTAGCTAGTTCCAATAACAGAAAAATTGTCTCCAGATGACTCGACTCATTGTCGTAGTATGAACTCCCAATGGTGAGAATTGATGCTGTTTTTAATTGTTATAGTTACATAAATAAAAGGGCTTTTGTGTTGTATTGATGCTGTTTATGATGCCGTTTTAAAAAATGTCCTTAATTACAAACCTCAGAAATGGTTAATTAAAAAAAGGGTATATTTGTGTTTGTTTATGTTTTGTTTCAGAAACACTGCTTCATGTACATAAAAAAAATAGTGGGCAGTCCTTTACGTTATTTTTAAATTGGTATTGTAAATTAAATTCACATGCTTCGTTGGCTGTTGTTTAGAAAATCTATAGATAGCTCGTTCTGAGAATGTAAAAATATCATTAACTATCTTATATAATGTATTATATAATGAGTTATATAATGTAATCTAAAGGTTGATGTTACAATTTAAGTAGTTCCGAAAACAGAGAAAATGTCACCAGATCAATTGACTGTGTTGTTAGTTTTTATATATGGTTTATTTAAAAACACTTCTGTAAGTCCTTTCACATTAGTATTATAAAATTAAATGTACATACACATGCCTCTTGTCAGCAGCTGATTAAAAAAGATTTTACTAGTTATGAAAACATTGTTATTAGATAACTAACCTAGCTATCATACCTAATGTTAGTTACTAGCTAGCTGCGGATGATGCTTTTTAAAATGACAACCTAAACCTTCAAACATTGTTTAACTTTTTTAACTTTGAGGTCAAGACCTTTTGGGACATTTTTTTTAACACACAGCTGAAATCATCGGAATTACCAGTCTTAGAAATGGTTAGATACGTTATTGCTTACATCGTTATTGTTAGTGTTCTTTATGTATGCGTTTTATTTTAGGAGCACTTCTAAAATTAAATATATGCAAATCTTTTATCAGTTTTGAGAAATCTATGAGTTGCTAGTTACAACAGCATAGAAATTTCACTATATGGCTACCCTAGCAATCATATGTAACGTTACAGTTATTGTTGCCATCTAGTTCAAAAAACGTAAAAATGTCACTCAACTTATCATGAAGTTAACTCCCAGTGGTGGGAACAAATGCTTGTTCTTAATGGTGTTAAAAATGCAAGCTAAACCTCTAGAAAAAATCGGCTAACTAATAACAGACTTCTAAAGTGCCCCAAATTAACTAAATAATATATGCTTTATAATATATTTTTATATTACTTTTATGTCTGTATTATAAAATTAAATGTACATCCACATGCTTCTTGATAGCAGCCATTTGAAAAATCTACTGCTAGCTAGTTACAAAAACATAACAACAGATACTCTGGCTATATTATACACAATGTTACTATTACTGTTAATAGTAATGCACTAACACTGCCATCTAGTGGTCAGAGGTTTAACACAACACAATGATCCACTGTCTTCTAGGAATCTGTGTATCGCTACTATTTTTCAGAATCAATACAGTATCACGAAACATAATAATGCCCAATTCTCGACATTTCGATATTTTCTACACCCCTAGGAATTGGAGACGGAGGGTATCAATTGGCTATGTATTGGTATTGGCAGATTTTGAGTCCAAATATGCAGGCAGACAATATTTCTTAGCTCTTCCTGAGAGCTGATCAGTGACGTGACACGTGAGGCATGTTTTGCAGGTTAAGGGTTGCTGTATTTTTGAGAATCGATACAGTATTCTGTAATATAATATCCCGATATTCGATGTTTCAGTATTTTCTTACACCCCTACTAGCTAGCTAGTTATAAAATGTAAAAATGTGACCAGCTAACTCGACTTGTTTTCATACTGTGAGCTCTGGTGGTAGTTTAGTATCTTTATTAAGCATTTCTCTGTAGTTTTTGTCCACTGTTAGATTTTAATTCATGTTTAGCTAGAATGAATGTCGGCCAGGCTGCTTTAGTGTCACAAATGTACTAATAAGTGCTTACATGGTCATGGTCAGTGTTGATTTTAACACTTATACTTTTTAGATTAAACATGGACAAATCAACAAACTTTCACGATTTTACTTTCTTATTTGAGGTAAAAAGTTTGAGAAATATTTACTAGCTGTCATACGTAATGTTATGGTTACTGTTACTAGATCGCTAGTTACGAAAGCATATAAATGCTGTCTGTTGACTTGTCATGTAGGGCTGAACGATTAATTGCATTTGCGATAATCTCGCGATATTTAAAAACGCGATTCTCTAACCGCACAGGCTGCGATTTAAACTGGTCACGTGACTTGGGAGCGAGGGCGAGGGCGAGGGCAGGAGGTGGAGAAGTGAAGTCAACACAGCGCACTTTAACATGTTGCACAATGGCTTCAGGCTCGACAGAAGCTGACACAACTGAAAGTCTAATACCAAAGAGGGGCAGCACATCAGTTGTGTGGAATTACTTTGGCTTTAAAAAAGAAGATGCTGCTCAACGTCAGGTACTGTGCAAAACGTGCCTTGCTAATGTTGCTACGACGCGAGGTAACACTACAAACCTTTTTCAGCATTTAAAAAAACATCACAAAGCCTCGTATGATATTTGCAAGGCTAAAATGCCAACGACCAGTGCTGCATCTTCAAATACGCCAAGTACCAGCCGACAGGGATCACTGACCGAACTGTTTGAAAGTGTAACTCCTTATGGACATAATTCGAAGCGGCACGCTGAAATAACTCGGGCAGTAACGGAGTTCATAGCGAAAGACATGATGCCCGTTAATATAGTGAACAAGCCCGGCTTCATGGCTTTGTTAAACACACTGGATATGCGCTACCAAATGCCCTCACGCACATATTTTAGCCAAGTTGCTATACCTGAGCTGTATAAAAAATGCCGAAACAGAGTTCAAAGGGTTTTTTTTACATCTAAAAGATTTAATAAGAACAGATTTATTTTGTGTTCACTGAGTTTGAATTCCCAGAAAATAACGAGCTGGTTAAAGCAGATTCTCTTTGTTTTTTGCACTTTATTTTTTTTATGATGTTACTAGCTGGAGAGCAGTAAGTTAATTTTTTTTTAATATCTATTGTTTTTTCTATTAAAAAAAAACAAATGGTGAAAAGGGAAAGCATAGATTTGTTTGCTTTATTGTTATCTGTGCCTTAAATAAATCTGACATTGTTTATTATTAAACAGATTGATTTATTGCTTCTGTTTGTTGAAAAATACTTGAGAAGACATTTTTAAAAATCGCATTTTAAATCGCAATCGTAATTTATAGATACAAAATTGCAATTAGATTATTTTCCAAAATCGTTCAGCCCTATTGTCATGTGAGCTGCTGGTAATGGTGTCATCTTTATGAAATCAAACATAGGTTGTCTCATTCGATGTGTCAGTGAGTAGATAAGACTGATGGCTTGCTTTACTCTCAAAAATTTGTTATATTCGTTGTTTAGATTAATCAGACATTAACAGTTTATGATTATAACTAATCTTTCCGTTAAGAAAGTTGCTGTGTGTGAGCACATGTGTATTCCCAGAAAGGCAGGGGCTGTGAGCAGGTGTGTTCCCTTGAGTACCAGTTCTGCTGTCAGACCCATTGACACATTTGCTGTGTTTCCTTGGCCAAGCAGGCATACACAGAGAAGATGGTACATGAAAGAGCGAGAGAACTTATTTTGAGATGGCATAATTTAACTAATCATGCTAAAACCATGTATACCGTGTTAATCAATCTAAACCTCTAGGAATAATATATACACAAGTGATATATTGCAATTTTTCAAATCTCACTATTAAAACACACCACTATATGAACAGGTTTGCCAATGCTTACAATAGCACTGCACCCTTATGCTTGTTAATGTTGGAGTGGAGCTGAAAATTGATTACTTTACTGCCATCTAGTGGTAAGAGGTTTAAATGCAACACAAAATTATTCACTGTCTGCCAGGAATCTGTGTATCGATACTGTGTTTTTGAGAATTGATACAGTATTACTAAACATAATATCCCGATATTTGATATTGCGATATTTTCTTAGATTTGCTTAGAATTTGTAGATGGAGGGTATCAATTGGCTTTGTATCGGTATCGGCAGACTTTCAGTCCAAGTATGCAAACAGACATTGATTCGATCCCGATTCGCAAGGTCCCAATTCAATTTGATTTCCGATTCGATTCAATTCAATTCAATATTGATTCGTTTAGGGATATTTCAGTTACAGTACTATGTTTTGTTTGAATATGAAAAGAGATTTTCAGAGAACTAATGTGGTAAATGTACAAGGAACACTCAACTTACCATTACTAAAAACATTATATGTTTATATGTTTATATACCGTCATACAAAATGTAGCCAGACATCTGCTTTCAAGTTCTGGGGCGCCTTCACTTGTGCTTCAGCCATGCGTAACTGATGTGCGCCCCCTGCCAGATCTCGAGGCATGAAAAAGAATGGCTGATCAAACGAGACTGGGGGGAATGCTAATTTTACAGGTCGATCTCAGTTTTATGCAAATCGATATCGGATTATTCAAATGAAGATCGATTTGAATCGAAAATCGATTTTTTAAACACATCCCTACAGACAATATTTCTTACTTCTTCTTGAGAGAGATCAGTGACGTGACACGTGAGGCATGTTTTGCAGGTTAAGGGTTGCTGCAGCCCATCATGAGACCCCCTGGTCACAGGACCCTGCAGTTCCTTGTTCAATACCAGATGGAAAAAAGGGCTTTAACTTTTGACTGCGAGGCTAGAGGCCTATTTACGCTCAAGAATTTGACAAGTGAAAATTTGAAAAAACACACAGAAATTTGAAAATTAACTCATATTTCTGGCGCATATCACATCGAGTCATGAACTGATGGTCTGCGAAGCTGCATCATGTTTTAATCATAGTTTCTCTATTTTCTGCGTTCTACGGATCAGAGCTTAGCTATCATGCTAACTTTTCAATGAAAGGAGTAAAAAGCAGAAACTGAGCCTTAAATTCCCCCAGTGACCTATAGAAATACCTGCAGAATTGCTTGTACAGCTTCAGCTCCTGTAAGAGGTGGTGATCTCCCAATGTTGTTGTATTTCCTGCTGAATGGAATACTTGCATAGTTCAGTTGCAGTGCTTAAAAGTACAGATGGAAAGATCAATCTGTTATGTATTGGTATCAGCTGATTTTGAATCAAAATATGCGATCGGTGATCGGCAGATATTTCTCCAATTTAGCTAATCCCGAGAGCTGATCGATGGCGTTAAACAAATAAGCTTAATTTCTGTATTTCCAGCTAGCATTTCGTTGAAACCCCCTCCGGCCTGGTCCTTGCAATTCCTATCTGAACCGCTAGGTGGAAACACATACCCTTTCATTTTCAACAGACTGTCTAAAGAGTTCACGTTCACGGCATGTGCTGATAGAAAACATGTCGTCTGTCTGGCAGTTTGTTGCCGTATGCAGCGCAGACCCATCCAGGACGTTTAGTAAAATTAGTAAAATCAACGTGTCTCATTGGGGAACCAAGACAAAGACAATTAACACTACTCATCTGATACGGCTCTTTAAGAGTCTGCGTTTAATGACCGCAGATCTTGGGATCTTGTATTTTTGTTAAAAATATTATGCTGTTTTACATGAGCACATTAAAATGGTAATAAACCGTGTTTCATGACTTGCTTGCACTAGTAACATGTAGCCCTGTCGTGGCATTTAGCCCCGCCCCTGATCGGTTTCGGCTATCAGCCGATCATGCTGAAAGGTGATCGTCGATCAAAATCAGCCTTAAAAATGCTGTACTAAAACGTTTGACTGGTAGTGTACTAAAACGTTTGACTCGTAGTGTACTAAAACATTTGACTGGTAGTGTAATAAAACGTTTAAGTGGTAGTGTACTACAACGTTTTACTGGTAGTGTACTAATACGTTTGACTGGTAGTGTACTAAAACGTTTGACTGGTAGTGTTACTAAAACGTTTGATTGGTAGTGTACTAAAACGTTTGACTGGTAGTGTACTAAAACGTTTGACTGGTAGTGTACTAAAACGTTTGACTGGTAGTGATCTAAAACGTTTGATTGGTAGTGATCTAAAACGTTTGACTGGTAGTGTACTAAAACGTTTGACTGGTAGTGATCTAAAACGTTTGATTGGTAGTGATCTAAAACGTTTGGCTGGTAGTGTACTAAAACGTTTGGCTGGTAGTGTACTAAAACGTTTGACTGGTAGTGATCTAAAACGTTTGATTGGTAGTGATCTAAAACGTTTGGCTGGTAGTGTACTAAAACGTTTGACTGGTAGTGTACTAAAACGTTTGGCTGGTAGTGTACTAAAACGTTTGGCTGGTAGTGTACTAAAACGTTTGACTGGTAGTGATCTAAAACGTTTGATTGGTAGTGATCTAAAACGTTTGATTGGTAGTGATCTAAAACGTTTGATTGGTAGTGATCTAAAACGTTTGGCTGGCAGTGTGCTAAAACGTTTGGCTGGCGGTTTTTGAAACGTTTGGCTGGCGGTTTCTGAAACGTTTGGCTGGCAGCGTTCTAAAACGTTTGGCTGGCTTTTTCTGAAACGTTTGGCTGGCAGTGTTCTAAAATGTTTGGCTGGCGGTTTCTGAAACGTTTGACTGGTAGTGATCTAAAACGTTTGACTGGTAGTGTACTAAAATGTTTGACTGGCAGTGTGCTAAAACATTTGGCTGGCGGTTTTTAAAACGTTTGGCTGGCGGTTTCTGAAACGTTTGGCTGGCAGCGTTCTAAAACGTTTGGCTGGCGGTTTCTGAAACGTTTGGCTGGCGGTTTCTGAAACGTTTGGCTGGCGGTTTCTGAAACGTTTGACTGGTAGTGTATCTAAAACGTTTGACTGGTAGTGTATCTAAAACGTTTGACTGGTAGTGTACTAAAACGTTTGACTGGTAGTGTACTAAAACGTTTGGCTGGCAGTGTACTAAAACGTTTGGCTGGCAGTGTGCTAAAACATTTGGCTGGCGGTTTTTGAAACGTTTGGCTGGCGGTTTCTGAAACGTTTGGCTGGCAGCGTTCTAAAACGTTTGGCTGGCGGTTTCTGAAACGTTTGGCTGGCGGTTTCTGAAACGTTTGGCTGGCGGTTTCTGAAACGTTTGGCTGGCGGTTTCTGAAACGTTTGACTGGTAGTGTACTAAAACGTTTGACTGGTAGTGTACTAAAACGTTTGACTGGTAGTGTATCTAAAACGTTTGACTGGTAGTGTACTAAAACGTTTGACTGGTAGTGTATCTAAAACGTTTAGCTGGTAGTGTACTAAAACGTTTGACTGGTAGTGTATCTAAAACGTTTGACTGGTAGTGTACTAAAACGTTTGACTGGTAGTGTCTCTAAAACGTTTGACTGGTAGTGTACTAAAACGTTTGACTGGTAGTGTACTAAAACGTTTAGCTGGCAGTGTATCTAAAACGTTTGACTGGTAGTGTATCTAAAACGTTTGACTGGTAGTGTATCTAAAACGTTTGGCTGGTAGTGTACTAAAACGTTTGACTGGTAGTATATCTAAAACGTTTGGCTGGTAGTGTATCTAAAACATTTGACTGGTAGTGTATCTAAAACGTTTGACTGGTAGTGTATCTAAAACGTTTGACTGGTAGTGATCTGAAAGGTTTGGTTGGTAGTGTATCTAAAACGTTTGACTGGTAGTGTATCTAAAACGTTTGTCTGGTAGTGTATCTAAAACGTTTGACTGGTAGTGTATCTAAAACGTTTGTCTGGTAGTGTACTAAAACGTTTGGCTGGTAGTGTACTAAAACGTTTGACTGGTAGTGATCTGAAAGGTTTGGCTGGTAGTGTATCTAAAACGTTTGACTGGTAGTGTATCTAAAACGTTTGTCTGGTAGTGTATCTAAAACGTTTGACTGGTAGTGTATCTAAAACGTTTGTCTGGTAGTGTATCTAAAACGTTTGACTGGTAGTGTATCTAAAACGTTTGTCTGGTAGTGTACTAAAACGTTTGGCTGGTAGTGTATCTAAAACGTTTGACTGGTAGTGTTCTGAAAGGTTTGGCTGGCGGTTTCTGAAACGTTTGGCTGCCAGTGTTCTAAAACGTTTGGCTGGTATGTGTTTTTCTACATGCATATTAACATGTGTTTGAAAACATGTTTTTTATTTTTTTATGTAAAAACATGTTAAAGGGGAAACAAACTTTATGTAGCATAAATGACATTTCTCATTTTAAAGGCACTAAAGCATTTAAAGTTTCTAAAAATGTGCAGGCAAATAACTACTGTGGAGTGAGTGTTTGAGAAATCAAGCCTAGCTTTAATCTGTATTACATTATGATTTCTTAGAAGGTAGCAAGTTACAAGGCATTGCATGGTAGCAGGATAATATGAGTATGGTTCACTGGCACATGTAATCAATTAGTGTGGTTTTATTTCAACTAATGTTTGTTGCATAAATGTATTATTTATTTTAAAATGGCAACCAGTTAGCTTAGGTTTTGCCTAATTGCTGCAGGATGTTTTCGTAGCTTTAATGATGTAGCTAGGCTATCTGTTTTTCACTGACCTTTATTCGTGCTAATTTGTAGGGTGTTTGTTCAAGATAAAGTCAAGGAATCTAGCCAGACAGCACAGTGCTGGGCAACCTTATGACTGAAAAATCCGAGGCTGGGTGACATGGTTAACCTACTTAGCATTAGCGCCAAATGATTCCACTCGCCTCGAATGGAGTCTAGCCCACATCATTAAACACATGGAAGTACTCAGCTGTGAAAATATGAATAGCCTACTTTATGAAATGTGGCTCGCAGAGTAGCACTGCAGAAAGGAGACGGTATTTAGTGGAGAACAAAGTGCACGAAAAAAAGTTAATGTATAATCTAATTTCATAATCCTATGAAAAAAATAGTCAGGATGCTAATGCTATCCATTAAGCACATTTTATTAGTTTTCTCTGTGAAAACAGTGAGAAGTTGTCTGTCTATTCACTTGTGACAGCACAGATCAGCTTAGTTATTACCAGACACTAACTATCTAGGCTGGAAATTTACAGAGAAAAGAATTTCATTTGGTAGAGTTGGGCGGTATGACAGCTGCAGTTTGTAGAAATTATGTTAATATATAAAACCCTTGACAACAAAATAAAATGTATATTTTATGTTTAATATTTAAATTGGATGTTAAATTTAAAAAATGAAATAGAAATATGGTAAAACATTTTTCATTCTTTAGGATATAAAACTTGGATGTTTCTCTCTCTTAACAGTCTAGGCGTGGTCTTAATAGTCCAATGAACATGCATTGATGACTCGCTCTCTGTCGCTGACTTATCCTCTGATTCGCCCTCTGTCGCTGACTTATCCTTCATTGCTGACTCGCCCTCCGTTGCTGACTCGTACAGAAAGTGGTAGGTTTCTTTGTTTTCTAGTTACTCATGTTGTGGCAACAGACTCCAGACCTGATGGTCCAGCTCCAGCCATCAAGCTAAGGGTTTTAGCATAGCCACTAGACTTTTGCATGAAGATGTTTAAGCTCCTCAGTAAAATGTGCTAAAGAGCTGAGTTTATAGCACTAGATAAGCAGTCCTTCTCGGCTGTAGAAGACGTTCTGTGGCATTCTGCCGCTTAATATTGCACCTGGATCTACGCTCTGCCGTTCCTAGTAGGAAATGCTTTTCAGATGTTGCTCCTCCGGAGCTGTATCAAACGGTTTACTCAAATTTTAACTTCTAATTTTGTTAAAAATATTATGCTGTTCCACATGAGCTTGTTAAAAATGTTTCATGACTTGTTTGCGCTAATAATATGCAGCCCTGCCGGCTTAGTGGGCACCCCAGGCAGGCTTAGTGGGCTGCTTTGCTAGTTGAAGGCTAAATCAAGACTAAAGGATACCAATTTGAGGAGAGTCCCGATGCTTCCATCCACACCCTCAGTAACAATCTAAACCAACATTAACTGTGAAAGCTACACAGCAGTGTTTATTGAAAGAAGCAGCTCAGACATTTAGGTAAGGCACTTATGTTAGCTTGTTTTTCCCACCAAATACTGCTGTTACAGATTTAGTCATGAGGATATTTACTGCTGCTTGTCCTACAACGCTAATGTGTTGTTAAGTTGTGTCAAAGCTCAGTATTTTGTAGCATGTTCGGTTGTGATTTAGTTATTTGTCATTTTGAAATATACTACTGATTTTTAAAGGAACAATATGTAAGATGACCCAACCTGTCAGATTCGTACTCCAAAGAAATAGGAGGCCACACATCACCTGCAGTGGTGATAATGGTTGCATGCAAACGGCTTTAGACATTGTTGTCTACTGTTTCTATCATTGGCTGCCTCATCGTGTATGATCCTGCTGGGGTAGGACCATCACCCTATTGAACAGAGGTTAGAATTAAGTAGCAACACCAACCTGACGGCATGTTCTATCATGTTGATCAAAAGGCAGACTCAACACTACTGTGACTCACTAGCTCAAGGTACAAAGTGGTATTACGAGACAGTACAAGCTGGGGTCAGTCGATATCTCAACAACACAATGCATAGATTTCTTTGTTATGCACACAGCATGGTTGCTATTAACAGGTTGCTGTTGGGCTTGTGATGCTAATAAAGGTGGAACTGGTCCTCTTGTCAGGCTTCTCAGTTGCAAATGTGGCGCGAAGCTGCTTGAAATTGTCCAAGGTTTGAGAAACTGGAGTAAAATTTGCAAAGCTAACTAATAACTTTTGAATTATTTATCTGGGATCTTGTAAAGATGTGGGAGCTGAAGTTCACTTCCTGTTTGCCACCATGTTTTGTGAGTTTTGCGTTCCATCTTAAATAGTGCTGCAGTAGCGTTCTGTTACCTGTACAAACAGTTGCATTTAAGGTGGACTGGAACATTTGATTAAGAAACTATCAAATAGAAAGCCTACTTCAGCTTCATTTAAAAATTAACATTAGCCATGCCAATCCAGTTCTTAGTTGAGGGTATAAAAAGTGCAGGGATTCCCTTCATAGCCTGCAATAGTACCCGTTTCATTCTGTCGTATTATGTACACTTTGGGGGTGTAAATATTAATGAGACTGTTAAGTCACTTTTGTAAATGCAGGGGTTGTATTTAAAGGGGAAACAGCAACATATGACTTGATGGTATGTCAGTTCATTGTACTGAACTCCTTATTCAGCTATGATCATTTGAATAGTTTTCCGTTTTTTTGTCTACGTTCATGTTATAAGCTGTGTTGCTAGAATAAAGTTTTTTTTTTTTTGCCCAGATCTGATCTCTCTAACTTGATGGTTCGCATTGGTGTAGGTAAGCGAGTCAAATTTATCATTAATGTGAACGAGCTGGTGGCAACAACAACCCCCCACACTCATCCTAATCAGTGATGTCACGCAAACAGGGCAAGCCTTAACACCGCAAAGATAATTAGCTGTACACAGCTCTTTCCTGCTCATTATCAGAGAGATTGGGATGTAAAGAGGTCAGCATTGCGTTGTTTCCTGGCCTTTTCCTGGCTTTAAGTCCAGAAGCATACTGAACTGTACTTGTGTTACCGTGGCGGTTATAACAGTACTTAAGTGGGCAACAGAGGATAAATTGAAACATGATTTTGTGCTATTCCAACAGTCAAAACAATTAATCATACATGGTAAATTAGTGATCTGCTTTTGAGGGTCTGTTGGAACAAATTGGTGATATCATTTATCTTTGTTAGCAAAAGATTTTGGTGTGAGGCTTAACTGTTCATCTACTGTGGCAGTAGCAAACTGATGGTACAAAGCAGGTTGGACAGGCTTGGCTGTTGTTGGAGCGCCCCTTTGCTGTAACGCTCAGAATGCAGCTTGTGTTCCATTATGAGTTGTGTTGAGATACATTATTAGCGAGTCTGTTTCGGTGAATCTGGGCTGTATTTGGTCATTCTTTTGCTTTACTCTTGCTATTTTCACTTGTAAAACATGTCCAAACCTCTCAGTTTTAACATTTAAAATTTATTTCTAACCCTTTACACGCCATACAAAGTAATCCCTCCTGTCCGTCTCCCGCTCCCCTCATAAAATCTGTCACACTCTTTAACCAGAGCAAAGCGTCATGTATCTCAGAGGAAGCACATGTAATATCCTTCCTGAAATCTACGCATTAGAACAGCAGGAATAGTTTAGTGGGTCTGGGAGAATATGGAGTTTCGGACATGCTTGAGCTGGTAAGATATTTTGATACGGCCAGTGGCTCAGCTTTGGGTCGTGCTAGTAAAAATCCTAAATTAATGTCAACCATCCATCAATCCAAGCTGAAGCCAATCCCAGCGTCATTGGGTGAAGCTGGGGTACGCCACGGACAGGGCGCCAGACCATTGCATAGCCAACATTCACTCACGCACACACTCACACCTACAGGCAATTTAGAGTGACCAATCAACCGAACATGCATGTCTTCGGACGTGTGGGAGGAAACCAGAATACCTGGAGAAATCCACTTGAGCACTGGGAGAACATGCAGACTCCACACAGAACAGCCCAGACCGGGAATCAAACCTGGTTCGTCTTGCGGTGAGGCGACAGTGCTAACCACTACACCATTGTGCTGCCCTTAATGTCAACCAACATAGTGAATAAGCTCTGTTTTCTCCATGTAGCTAATTAACTGTATATGTCAAAGATATTGTTGATGCCTCACTTAGTCTGTTGCACATGAAGGTGCTGAACGCAGGTTTGCTGCTAATGTTAGCTCCTGCAGGTGACTCTGCTTTCAGGCTATCAGGCATAATATACTCTTCGGCTGTTACCTATTTATTTTGTAGTTTCACCATATGATCCTTTACATTGAATGTGTTGCTGCAGCTACCATAGCATTTTGTATTACAAATATTACAGAGAGCGCGTTGTCTGCATTTTAAAACGTGTAACCACACTTTAGACTGTTTTTTGAGACCGCTGTGTGTTGGGCTTGTAGCGGAATTTGTTGCCGATTGATTACACATGAATCAGTGCTTGGTAGTAGTGTTGTAATTCAGTTGCTTTGCTTAAATGTAGCGTTCAGTACCCAGTATCCACACAGTTCTGAAAACTTTGGCCTTAGTTGGATTTGGTACCATTTTAGTCTGGAAGTATAAATGTACCCTATGAACACGTCTGAAATCAAAGAACTGTCCTGAGACTCATACAGAATTTTGCAAATTTACTAATGCCACAATTACACATTTCATTATTCAGTTATAAGGTATACTAAAATATCAAGAACCTACAGTATTGTTTTTGTAGAGATTTTGAAATACAATTACTGCATTTTGGTTGGATGTGTAGTTTTGCCAGAGATATTTTAGATACACAGAGTACCTCTGGTTTCCTACTATGCAGTCATGCTGTAATCCCATTTTTTATATGATTGTATAGTCGCAATGCTGTAATACATTGTTTGCTAGCTAGAAGGGCCACCAGTTGACCCTTGGGACTTGTCACCCATTTAGTCTGTCAAAAAAGATTTTGCTGTTATATGAAGAGCCATATGGAAAATCCATAAAAGGCAAACCCACCGACAACTTATTAGAAACACCTATACAGCCACATCAGCGTAGTGCCGTCACAGGTCATCAGCTTCAGCCAATGTTCACATCAAATGAGAAAAAATGTGATCTAAGTGACTTTGACACGATTGACTGGGTGCTTTGAGTATGTTAGAAACTGCTGATCTCCTGGGATTTTCACTCCTAGCCGAAGAGTTTGCATAAAATTTTACAAATGCTCTACCGGCTGCAACAGAAAATGCAGTGGAACTAGTTGGTACACACTCTTGACGGTGGCAAAAACATCTGATGCATAGCGGCCTGCTCGACGCCCCCCCCCCATCAGCCAGTGTTAATAGATCACTCTGATAAACATGTTATCTGTGCCTGATTAGTTAGATTGCAATTATACTAGAAATTAGTTGGTTAACTGTAAAATGTAATTGTTTTACTAAGTAAATAAAGAATTAAACAATATCCAATAAATACGTTAACGTAAATGTAGCCAGGATCAAGGGAAGTGTCCGTTTAAAAATGAAGTCCTTTTACCCAAAATTAGTGCTGCAACTTCACACTTTATCCAGGCTTTACTGATAGCGTGAATAGTGTCTGTAAATCGGTGCACATGTGGAAGGAAAGTACAAGACGAATGTTTTTTAAAAATTGCTACTCGACGTTTCAATAGTAGCCTGGTGTGCTGGCCCAAATGGGGAATCAAAGAGGCTCTAAGACATTTGACCTATCAGACCTATGAACCCAGTGAGAATTTGTAGGGACATGATGGAAGTTTCTCAATACCACAGCTGAAAGCAAAGTTATGCAAAGATTCAACCTGTGACGCTCTGTTTTGGTGTCAGAACATCATTGGTCTTCTTGTGATGACTTGGGCTCCTAGTGATTGGACGAGGCTGCTTTATTTTACATCTCTCCATTTTACATTTATCTTACATCTTTCTCTCTCTCACACCAACCAGGCTTACTTTTGTAGTCTGTAGAGTCTATAGTACTTCTGTTTACCTGCCTTCTTTGGAGTTCTGATGTTGAACTGTAGTTTATATGTCTTCTCCTACCTTGATCCATTGTTTTTTTTAAAGGCCTTTTAATGTTATATGCATAAACCAGGACTGCTTTTAATGAAATCAGTTTGAATCCTTTATGGATATATCTGCCGTACAGTCTTATGAATAAATCTGCTGGAGCAGTGGCAGTGATGAACCACTTTTCGTCCTTTACAGAACCTTGTAGGTGATGGTTTTCTAAAGAATTATTTCTGTGGGGCACTGCAGCTGTGACCTTTGACTGTCCCGGTTATTGTCTCATTTCAAAAGACTGTGAAGATATGTGAAGAAATGTGGCTTCTATAGGATTGCAAAGTATGGCATTTCTGTTTTCTCAGATTGATTGAGAATGGCTAGACTTCTTAGAGCTGACAGGCCATGTACTCAGCCCTTTCAACATTAGGGGGTCTCCTGCATAATTGAAATGTCTCACTAATGTTAACACGGCTATTTGCCCTTAGCTGATCTTAGGAACTGCTTTCAATCTTTTGTTTTTCAGATCTTAGGCTGTTTCCTGGCCATCTCTTCTTCTTGACACTTACAACAACTACGCTTACTGGGCCTTTAACTGGAGGTAGGGGAGCAATGAAACCCTCCTCACACTGTCGATTGAATGTCACAACATATGAGTCTTTTCTCTGACCATCGCACCTTGTCACAAAGCACAAGTCATCTAAAGAGATTCAGTTACCATTCAGTAAACTACAGTGGCCTCTCCAACACCAGATCCAAGTCTAATTGAGCGCTACTAAGATGTAATAGAAAAGGGGATTCCCTCTATGAATGTGAAGCTGACAACGCTGCAATAATTGTGTGTTGCAGTAATGTCCATGTGAACCGGAATCAAAATGTTTTCAGTGCCCTCTTAAATGCCTTTCTTGATAGCAATAGGGACTTAACCAGTATTACAATGTTGCTCCTAATAAAGTGTCCAGTTAGTTTGTGTTTGATGCTGATGGTTCTGCTAATGTCCTTAAAATACTGAAATTAAATAGGCTGTTTAACAAATATTCAGCAGATCATTATTCAACATAGTGTTAGATTATTTTTTCTGGGTTTAAATAATCACTGTAGGGGGAGTTTTACAGTTTTCCTGGAACACGTCAGCCAAAAACCGTTTATCAAAATTGTACTTGGCCACAGATGGCATGTACCATTTACTTCTCTAATCTACTGCTCATGTCCCTTTCAATGGTGGCAGTGGAAGCTAAGCCTCAGGCTCACTCCTAAGACAGTCTGCGCGGATCAGCACACCTCACTGAGAGGCATATGGAGCCAGAGGTCAGATTAACAGCTGGCAGGTCTCCACAGAGTGGGTATAGAGAGGACGGGTGTAGAATTACCTCACAGGCCATAGGAGGAAATTCTATACGTTACACGCTCAGATCATATAAGGGTGTTTAAACATGTGGCCATTATACTTCTAATGTGCTTTAACATTTAAGAGATACTGTTGTTAAGTAACACGTTAAAAGCTGGCTTGCATTTCTCTTCATGAGATTATGATAATAACAAGATAACTAAACAGACCAGTAGTGCAGAAAACTTTTGCTTCATGAGCCTAATTAATATTATTTTTGTTGGAAACTGTTACATTCCACTTGCATATATCCACAAAAATCACTTTGTGGTAGGGTTTAGTGGTTTTAGGAGTTTAAATAATTATATAATTGTTGGAATTTGTAGTTCGAGTTGTTTAAAATCAAATCAGACATGAGCTGTTCCTTTATTTACGATACAGAGACCCTCCTGAAGTGTGGTTAAATGTAGATATAGCCAAAAATAAAATGATGAAAATGCATAAAATAAATAGTGCCTGCCACTTGGGGTGGACCCCGATTTGTCTTTATTTTGATTGGTGTTTAATTTTAATTTTTGAGTATCAGATGCTTTTTGTGGTTTGGTTTGTTTGTTTTTTTAGTATTATTTTTTTCTGTAAGTTGTCAAAAAAGGTCCATGTCAAAATGCTATTGCAGAGAAACTAGATGCTTAGAGGTTATGGTTCATTACAGCTTAATATTAAATTTGCTGTCAGCAGCGCAAAACATGGCGACGGGGGAGGGGGGTTGGGGGGGAGGGCTACAGTCTCTTCAGTGCTAATAGCTACAAAGGTAGCTCTCTGCTGTACTCTAGAAAAACCCACCAGACCGGCTATATTTAACTCTTCAGGGTAAAAATAACATCCCAAAATAGCCCAAAATAAGCAAGGCTGTGACAACAGTCCAATTCTGTACTGGATCCTTACTAGGGCCGTGATGTATGCCCTTCGTACCTAGAGTTATACCACCTACACGAAATGCGGGTTGTCCTGTGCATACCGTTGTACTATTGCTCCCTAGTTTGCCGCTAACAGAAGCTAGCTGGCCTGTTTAATGGAGCGAAGCTGCCCTTAGAGTGCCGCAGTGCTCTACAAGGGAAGCAGCTAGCCTGGAGATTCGGAATTTATATGAAGCCATGGACGGAAGTTTCAACCTGAGCGTCAGACGCAGAATTCCTAAACTAGATACAGCAAACCAAATGACAGAAATTCACTTGTTAGTGCAGCACCTGTTAGAAAATAATGTTTTCCATATGAGCTCCCGTCAGTTTTGTTGAGAGCTGGAGGAAAATTTTATTGTATACTGATACGATGTTAGCTGAATGCATTTATACGTACAGATTTGATGGCTGTGTAAAATTGTCAAAAAATCTTGTTACACAGCACCCAGTTAGAAATTGTTTCTGTTCAGTAGCGATGTAAAAAAACAGATTTTTGATTGTAAATTACACAATGCTTGTGACATGACGTCATTTTACAAACAACCTATAATATTTGAATACATGTATTCAGATTGACAATAATTGTACTTGCCATGAATACTCTTGCTGTTTGGTTTGGTATTGTGTAGTTAAAACCTGCTGTAATACTGCTCAGTGCATCCGCATGTGGAAATACTGAAATGCTACTTTTGTGATGTCTTGTTGGCCAGGTGTGTAAACTGTAGGCTTCACCCAAAATAATATATATATATTTTTTTGATTGTGGCCAGAGTTCCATTTTTACTTAATCAGTTCTCAATACTTGTTTTCAAAATACCTCAGGCTAAACGCTTTACATACTTCATTCTGTGATGTTTGTGATAAGGTCACAAGCGAGATTTAGCCCTGATGTCTGCTCCAGATGGGTCATGTGTGTGTAAGGAATTGTGCTCTACCACTTTAGTGTCAGCTGAAGGTCTTTTGCGCTCATGTGGAGGTTTTGCTTTTTCTTTTTGGCCAACATATGAGCGGCTCTTTATGAGTTGTCAAGGTTTTCTGAATTGTGAGTTTAACTGGCATTTCTTAACATCTCAGACAAGCTTAAAGCATCTACTGGCCAGGCTGCTTTTTAAACATGTTAGGGGATACTGTGTGTCCCTGTCTTATTTAAAACAGTCAGACTCATTTACAAGTTAATTTAGGATTTGTCATTGGATAAGAATATCATCTATTCATGTTCAGTAGGACATCTCAAAAACAAATACCACAAGAAAACTTGTAATATGGTCATATTTCAGTATGAACAGATTACTCAAAAAACAGAACACATGCTGAACTTGATCTGACGATCTTGCTGCCCTGTCTTGCCTGAATTTTTCATTTGATGGCTAACCTAGCTAGCATGTTTGCTCATATTTGAGCACGTACTAGTTAGCAATCCAAAGCTACAGATTACATATTGTGACCTCAGGTTAGAGCTCTAAACCTGGTAGGAGTCCCACAAGCACAACTTCTGACTATTCCTGTAAAATATAATGGACTTTGTTACTGAAACTAACTAACTGTGATTTATTGTTGCTCACATTATGCAGAATACTGGCAACTAAATAGCATTTGCCCTAATAAACAGAATCCAGTATAAATTTACTATTTATCATTTTTGTGGGTTTTAAAACTGAAGCATCCAGCCAGTGATGCTCTAATGGGCAGTCAGTTTTAGTCAGTTTTGCATCACTTTTAGTCAAAGTCTAACAAGTGGTGCACTCAGTGATGACATTCTGCACAATGATATTGGATTTGGATGGGATTTGCTTGGCTGTCTGTTTGCTTTCCTGATTCTTGTCATTCTCTTCTGACCAATCCACAAAATGGTCGTTAGGTTTTTTTTGGGGGTTTTTTTTGTGTGGCTACCAACTGACTGGCTGCAAGGATTTGACAATTCTGGAAAATTTTGGCTGTCAAATTTCATTAGTCTGTTCTTCTTGGAAATAGGCTGTTCTCCAAAGCACATCAACACTTTTTGTACAGTTAGATGTTTCTGGTCCTACTCTCCATCAGTGCCACTGGAACCTGAGCCAAGTAAACAGTTGAGAAGTTATGAGCTGCTTTTCTCAGGAGCAGGAGGTCCATCTTGAAGTACTGAAGCAGCAGGGTTTGTTTCAGATCACATTGCTGTAAAAGTTTATTTCCCCTAATTTTAACAGTGCACTGTGGTGTAGACCCTGAATCAAATTTTGAAATCTAGGATCCAGAGCAGCTGCAAGGAAGTTCAGTTGCTTGTTTATTATTTTTTTGTACTAGGGCTGCTTGCTTGTAGTAGAGCAATGCCAAAAATGTAGTCTGCGTTGACTTCTAAACTACTTTCACCAGTGCAGGAAGTGCGAAGATGGTAGCGTCTCTGGTAGATGGTAAAAAAGATTGGTTTCATTTTTCAAAGTGGTTCTACCAATCAGTAACCACAAGTTGCAAAGCACACAGAAGATCAGGTATGCGTCTCATACAGGATGGACTTTGATGACAGGTTTATTTTATCGCTGTACCAAATTCACATGTTAACGCAAAATGCTGAAGTACTAATGTGAATAGGAAGATTCAGTTTCAGCCTTTTATGTAGTTTGTTTGACATAAGCCTAAAACCATTTCTGCCCCAACCTGAACTAGAAATTGATCGGCTGTATCGTTCACATACTGGTTTCTCATCTGGCTTTTACAGCCTTTGTACAGTCAGTTTTACTGTGTTAAACAAACATTAGTTTGCTTGTGAGGGAAGCTACATAAGACTTGTAGAAAGCAGGACTGGCAGAAACAACTGATGATGCAGTCATGTTTGAAAACAATATAATAACAGCTTGCCATCACCTGTCTACACAAAAGTGCCAACAATTCTTCTACTGTAAACGGCAACATTTCGCAGATTACAACAGTGATGAGTGTCAACCGTTACAATAAAAGCATCAAAAGTCGACATCTTTTTCTGACCTTGAATGAACTGCCTCAAATAAACAGTCAGGACTACTGAAGCTGGCCACTTATAACCGCACATTTTTGCCAGTAGTGCTGTTCACCAGCATTTGCATGACTTCATGCTGCAGTAGCTGCGGTAGCCTTCAGTCTTCTGGAAAGACCCCCAGATTGTAGGTATTTTCTTTTATTCTGTCGGTCACTAGATCATCTGTGTGGTCAGACATTAACGCTGGGCGATCTGGTCTGGGTCACAGTTGGCGTTTCAGTTCATGTCAAAGGTGATTGATGGTGCTGTGATCAGGACTTCTTGTTGGCTAGTCAAGTTCTTTCTCACCAGATTCGCCATTGGCACTAAGCACTCAGGCGCGTAGTCTTCTCTTGGCATCCATCGGACACAGATTTGTCTGTTAGACTGCCAGAAGGTGAAGTATGATTCATCATTCCTGAGAACGCATTTCCACTGCCACTGTCTAATGGCAGCGTGTTTACACCACACCAGCTGACTTGGCAATGCACGTAGTGATCTTAGGCTTGTGAACGGCTGCTCGGCTGCCATGGTTGCCTTAGAAACCCAATCCGTGAAGCTCCTGGCAAACAGTTCTTGTGCTGACGCTGCTTCCAGAGGAAGTTTGCGACCAAAAACAGAATTTTAAGGAGCTTCACCACACAGCGACCCAATTCAGTTAGCTTGTTGAAACGCTTCACGGACGAGCTGCTGTTAATTCCAGACGTTTCCACTTTCGCTAACAGCAAATATAATTGACAAAGGCTTTTTATTAGAGCAGAGATTGGACAGACTGGCTTTTCAGTATGACACGTTCTTCTGCCAATTAAGGTCTATGAAGACTGCATGGCTTGTATTCATTGAGTGAGGCTGAAATATCCAAACCACTAATCAGGCATGTTGTAGACATTCTATTAAACATTTCCTGTTGTACTTGACATCAGAAAGGTCTTCTTATTCTGCTTTCTTTCCCTCTTTTGATACCACTATTACTATATTTTTCAGTCTGCTAACTTGTCCAGCAGTTTTCAAGATCAGCATGGTTTCCATTCTGAAGTGTTCACAGCTGTTTGTCCTTACATACAGTTTTCTTTGTTAAATTATCTTCCACAGTCATAATAACTAGGGCTGGGTACCATTGATTTCCCGGATCGATTCGATCCCGCTTCACATTTGATTTCCGTTTTGATTCGATTCAGTTAAATATCGATTCATTTAGGGATATTTCAGTTATAATAATATGCTTTGTTTGAATATGAAAAGAGATTTTCAAAGAACTAATGTGGTAAATGTTCAAGGAACACTCAACTTACTATTACTAGAAACATTAGTGTTTATATGTTTATATACCGTCATGGTTTCTGAATCCAAAATGTGGAATGCTAATTTTAAAGGTTGATCTCGGATTTATGCGAATCGATCTAATAATAACCCTCACACCTCTGTGTCTAATCCACAGTCATAATAACCCTCACACCTCTGTGTCTAATACACAGTCATAATAACCCTTACACCTCTGTGTCTAATACACAGTCATAATAACCCTTACACCTCTGTATCTAATCTAGTCATTCTAGACTTCAGGCCACTGAGCTGGACTAAGCATAGTAGTCTTAAGGCGACAAGGCGAAGCATTTTAGAGATGTGGTAGAGGGTCACAGGATCCTTAGTTGGCTTCTTATTTGAGCATCTTTTGAAGTGTAGTAGGTTCTTGAACAACTGAGTAGACTTTATTTGAAAGATCTCATGCCTATGGTTTTAGATTTGCAGCAAGGTTGAGACAAGGCTTCCAGTAGAATGAAGAGAGTGGGTTTGCGTGTAGGACCTGACAAGGTCATGGAATAAACAGGAGCCTTGCCAACATGTGCACAAACATGGATCGAGTATAGTTTTAAAAGCCCAGCAGTGATGTGTTGTGCATACTAAAGCTACAGGATAGGCCCTGGAGGTGATTCCTGAGTACCACTCTGTCTTACTGGAGCAGAGCGTGATGTACTTTTATAAGGACAAACTTGATCTGGTCAAGGAAGCAGTTAACTAATATAGTACCACATAATCCAAGCAATTAAAAGACCTCCACTTTAACTGAGCTCTAATTAGGGAAGGAAGCAATTAAAATATATAGAAAAATGTGATTAAAGCATCGGATTGAGTAGAAAATGTATCAATTGAGCAGAAACGTTCAACCAAAAATGTCAAGCTTGGGATACATCCCATTTCTAAATGAGTGGTCTAAATTCTGAGGAACTGAACGTGTGATACTAAGACAAACAGCACAGTTATTTACTAGAGATGGACTGAACAGCGTTTTTGAGGCCAATTCCGATCACTGATCACCTTTCAACGCTATTGGCCGATAGCCGATCCGGCATAGCGTAAATTCAGGTGGAATATTAAGCAGCAGAATGCCACGTCTTCTACAGCCGAGAACGGCTGGTTATCTAGCTCTATAAACTCAATCACTTTGGCTGTGATTCTTTTAGTTAGCTGGCTGTTGCTGCTGCTGTACTGTTCATACCAGTCAGAGCTGGTCTTCACAGTGTTCTGGGTTGTTTGTTTTGTGCTAGCTGCTCGCGGAAGCTCTGCTGTTTAATGATACTCACTGTATTTAACCACGTGGTGTACGTGTCGTGATAGATTAGTAGGGTTAAATGTCTTTGTCTTGGTTCCCCAACAAGACACGTTGATTTCACTAATTTTACAGATGTTACAAACTGCCCTGGATGAGTCACATAGACAGACGACGTTTTCTATCTGTACATGCGGTGAATGCCATGAACTGTTCTTGCGAGGGCTGGATGAAACGCTAGCTGTAAAAACAGAAATTAGGCTCATTTGTTTAACCTCATTGATCGGCTAAATTGGAGAAATATCCGTTGATCACATATTTTGATAAAAAATCGGCCGATACCGACACCTGCTTCTATCGATCCTTCTATCTCTATTATTTACCCTGAATTAGAATTTTTAGGAGCAAGTGTCTATTAACTTTAAATGTAACTAACTTTTATTGTTACTATCATATGGAGTCGTTGGTAATGGACAAACAAAGCTGAAAGACACTGTCAAACTGGATTGCGTTTTCTTTTATTCGGGTTTTGTTGTTTCGCACCTTATTATGCATCTTTGTTGGCCATAAGAGCAGCAGTCTGAATGGTGGACTGTTGCATGAATTGTAGCTTTTTTCTTTTGTAGTTCCTGAGACCATACATTTATGTTGTTCTGTTAATGGTATCTCAAACCTTGTTGGTAAACCTGCAATTTTAGTTGCTTCATGTTGCTTTAAAAATGCATGGTAAACAGCTAAATTCAGCGGAACATGCTCACTTGCATAGTATTTATTAGTTTTGTTTTGTTTGTTTTGGTAATTGTGATTTAGTTGCTTCATATTTGTCTTTAGTCATAAATCATTTCAAAAAATGTATGCTTATATTTTTAGCACTAGAATAATTGGGTACTTACTGTTGACTCCCCAACATAATTAGCTGTGTTCCAGTGTTAATTTCGTTGAGGAACTATTTTCGTCATAGTTTTCGTCAACTAACCTTATTTTCATGACGAAAACGAGACGATAACTAAATAAAATCCTACAGAAAGGATAAAAACTATGACGACAACTATGACACTTTAGTAATAACTTTTTACTAATATATATAACATTTACTAATATAATTAGATTGACAGCACTAGTAACAATTACTAAATAAATAAGAGATAAATAAAAAGATGATACAAAGATAAAATAACAGTTTTCTCTTATTCACTTTGCAGTTACGGAAGAGCTCAGATGTTGTTTATTAAATCTGTTTGTGTGTGTATTGGTCTTTCAAACATGAATAATATTCCATAACTGGTTAATAAATGTTTCATTTCATGTAAGGATATATAATGACTTAAATAATTGAAGGGAACTGAAGAAAAAGCATTACATTTTACACCCTTTATATTTTAGTCGACTGAATCGACTGTAGATTTAGTCGATTATATTTTTATGATAATTAGTCCACTAAAACTAGACTAAAACTAAAAACAGTTCAGATGACTAAATTGTGACTAAAACTAAGTGACATTTTAGTCAAAAGCCTACGACTAAGACTGAATCAAAATATGCTGTCAAAATTACCACTGCTGTGTTCTGAACACCACTAATGCCTCAGGCTTTGATGATAATGCACATAATAAGCAGTATTCTCTGCTCTGAAACGCTGGAGTTGTTTCCACTTAGGGCACTGAAACCACGCCTAGTGCTGTGTTGTAGGACCAGCTAGCCATAATCGCTGCTCACAATGTAGCAGCAAAACTCTGTAGAAGGTCCTCTGTTATCAAGTGGTGTGACTGGGTGCAGAGTTGGCTTGAGCGCAGCACAAAGGGGCTCGAGTAGGGCAGGCTATCTCGTACAGCCGATAGTCCCTCAGCTGAGTTTACATCGCTATCATTGTAGAGAAGGGCCGGTGAGCCGTGACTGGAGCTGAGGCTCACGGTGTGGTGGCTGAACTCTGTGAACCCATTGAAATGTAGCTACTGTGCACTGACCCAGCTTGAGCACAGCACAGAAGGACTCTAGTATGGCATTTCGGCCAGCATAGCGGGATAGAACCTTAGCACAGCTGAGTTAGCAGGGCTAGTTCTGTAGAGTAGGGCTTGTGAAGGTTTGTTACTGGAGCTTAGGTGTGCGGTGTAGTGACAAAACCCCATTAAGGTCCTCTGTTGAAATGTTGCCTTTGGGCAACAAAGAGTGCTTGAGTTGGACAGGCTGTCGATGTAGTAGACAGCTTCGTAGCTTGCCTGAAACGGAAAGTGTTAGGAGAAGTTTCATGCTAAGGATGGCTTCAGTGTGTTATCAAGCCATGACTTTAGGTCTGCCCTGAATATCTTAAATAAGAACATGAGGTTAAGCAGTTTAATGGTTTAACGCCACAATTCAGAACTACATAGTTCTGTCTTTTTACATGTTTTTAGCTATTATTATCTACAGTGTAGAGTGTTTAGAAACAATTCTCAGAAAGTTTAAACTATTGTACAATGGACCGTTGCTGGGTAAAAGTAATTATGAATAGCCTAATACTACACTTTCCGAAAGGTAATCAGATGTCTTTCATGTTCACAGACACCTGAAGCCTTTATGCATCCCATCTTTGGATGGGTACCATGAATTGTGAAGAACCGGGTATGGAGAGGGCAGTTCTCTCCTGGTCAAGGTTTGCTGCAGCCGGCCAAACTGCCCTCAAGGAGGCCCTGAAAGTCTTCAATCCCATATCCAAGGATCTGTCGGACACAGAGAGGCAAATGGTGTCCTTTCTTCAGGAGTTGAAAGATGAAGGCCATAAGCCTGTGGTGCTAAGGAGCAAAGATGTATACGGATACAGGTCTTGCACGACACGACCCCTTGCTTCAGATGTCAGCAGTAGGATTCAGAGAGTGCAGAAGCCCTGCAAAAAGCGAGGGCGAAAGCCGCCGTCTAGAAACAAGGAGGTGGATTACGCGTTTCTTAGCACAGCAGCCAAGGCCATTCTCCAGAATCAGCCCAAGATTCTACTGACCAATCTCTCGATGGACGCTCTGAAGCAGACTGTTCTATCAAAACCAACAGTGCCGACTGAAACCTCTGTCCAAGCACAGCAGTGCCTGAAATTAACAAACATAAAGGGCCTGAGCGGAGGCCATACTGCACGGTTGCAGATTCACTTTGGCGTGGACTCGCAAAGCACAGTCAACCCCAGCATTCAGTGCCCACCAACTCTCTCTGGGATACCACACTCTCCTTCAGAGAGCAGCGGCCGAACGTCAAGCGTAGTGGCTTTGGACAATAAAAGAGGTTTATCCTGTCCAGTCAAAGTAGATGATGCCCTCATTGGAGACTCTGCACCATTTGTCTGTCAAAACGGTATAAGCCTGAAAGAGGGCACCAAAAAGGTCCAGACGATATCGGGTGAACCTGACATGATGAGCAACGGCTTCAACTGTGCGGACAGTGAATCAGTGAGAAGGCTAAACGCCCAGGGTTTAGGCTGGTCTCAGCCGGCCCTCGTCACGAATGGCCAAGACGTGACTAGACTGAACGGCAACGGTCTTCAGTGGAAAGTCATCAAAGTGGATGAGTCTGTCACTGATGAGGAGGTGAGGAAAGAAGCTCAGAAAATCTTGAGAGTTAATTTATCACCTGTGATACAGATTCAGCCACTTTTACACTCTGCGTAGACTAGAGAGATCAAAAGGGACTTTTCTATCCACATATACAGTTAGGTTTTCTTATATTGAGGTTGTTACTTGGATCAAAACGTAATTATTTGAGTACGGACGGAAGTCTTATCCCCAGTTATGCATTATTCACAAGTGTGACTGACGTCAGTGATCCAAAGAGGGAAATTAGGCTATGTTTTTGGTTTTTCCTTTACATAAATGTGTCTCCTGCTTTCTTTTATTAATTAGGCTTTTTGCCACGAATATGAGGAAATAAACTGAAGGATAAAAAGCATATTTTGTCACTATGCAGTGTTCCTAGAACTTTTTTTTCCGTTATCTTTAATAATTATTATTGTTTATTTTGGGGAACAGACTGCTTTGAGAAGTTTTTAGAGTGACTACTGTTTTGGAGAGTCGATACATTATTTTTATTGCTCTGTTTGATTTATTATTTTTTTAATTTTTTTTTTTTTTACATCTTTGGCTATTTTGTTGATTTCCTTTAAATAGCCTATCGCTTTCCAATGTGTGAGTCTCTAGACATAGACTGCATGCCTTTATTTAAGATTTCAAAGGTGCAAGGGGTGGAAATATGTGTAATAAACAAGTGACGGACAGGTACTTGTCTAGATTATTAATTATACATCCTGCCCCTCAATGCAGGTCTTTGGTCCAGCACAACATGATAGTAACTAGTGGCAAGGGCTAGTGACAAGAAAGAGTTAAATATTACGGGCTGAAAGTGGGATTCCATCAATATATATATATATATATATATATATATATATATATATATATATATATATATATATTAGAGCTGGGTATCGCCACTGATTCACAAGGTCCCAATTCAATAAGATTTCCGATTTCCATTTCCGCTGGAAATTTTTAAAGGTCGATCTCGGGTTTATAAGAATCGATATCGGATTATTCACATGAAGATTAATTTTAATAAAAAAATCTATTTTTTAAACACACCCCTAATAAATAAATTAATAAATAAATAAATAAATATATATATATATAATGTGCGACTTGGTAATTGAAATGTAAACAAAGGCATTTGGAGTTGTTTGCCATAAAGTGCTGTATTGTAGGCAAACTTGCTCACATCTGTGTTCACAGTGGTGGTGAAGGGAACCACTGGTCCCCATGTCTATTTCACAAATATAGCCATTTTATTTACTGCCCAAACCCACCATAGAATCTACACACATCTTCTGAGTTTCTATATGTTGTTGCAGTTGGAACAAACCCCTTATGACTCCAAAATGACAACTTTTTTTTTAAAGTAAAGAACATACCTCACTTTCAGTGTCCAGATAACCAGAAGTCATCATTTTGGTTCATATTTTGCATTATGCCACCTCTTTTCTATGAATGGATAAGAAATGCTGTTTTAGTGCCCAAGACTGTCTCAGCAACATCTTAGTTTCAAGTAACGTCTGAAAGGGAGGTCTGGTCCCCGTCACCACTGTAAGCAATTCTGACTGTTAATCGTCTTACATCAAACTGTTCCAAAAGGCCATTCGGTTCTGCAGAAATGTATGGAAATTGGTGAAATCCCCCTTTAAACAAGCAGTATTTTTTTACAAGACAGTCACGTTAACAGTTCCTCATGTTTACGTTCGACATGGGACGCAGTTATGCAACGTTCTGGTTACATGCTGTGTTACTGGTGGTTTCTAGACATTTAGAAATGCCTGGGTTTGCTGGAAAAGTGAGAAGTTCTCAGCTCTATACGTTTGTCTGCTGTAGTTTTACGTATTGTGACTGACACCTATCTGTCCTTAAGCATCAGATGTAGCTCGGTGTTGGGTGGGGTGGGGGTGGGTGGCATTGATACAGTGCATAATAGCTTCAAGGTCTCTTGCCCCTTGCACCTTTAATGTCTGTAGATTGGGATCACTGTTAGAATAATTTAATTACACAGCGGGTGAAATGGCCTTACTCCTTCCGAAAGCATGGAAAAGATGTACTTTTCATGCTTTCCCTGTCCAGCAATTTTGGGGAGGGCTGCTGTTATTTGTGTGTGCAGTGTTTTTGTTTGCACCCCCCCCTTTTTTCTATGTGCCAACACTGGTATTTTGGTGCTTACAATTACAAATGTTGCCACTAGCTTTTCCAGTTGTGTGTTCAAAAATACATTAAACATGGATAAGTTGGGGCTACGCCTGCATTGGCATATCAACCGATAGTTCTCAAACTAGAGTGTAGCCCTTTCCCATTCGGATGTTTTGTCTAACGCCTGACTTGTAGGTCACCAGAAATCACAGCCGATAGCGCCGTACAGCCAAAACATCGTTCTAAATTGTTTAGCAGTATGTCTAATGCTTCTCTATGCTATACGTAGTTTGTGTCCATGTTGCCATGGTGACAGACATGCTGGATTTACTTACATTTTCCAAGTGCAGTCCGTTTCTAAAGATGGCTAAAAGATTCCTTTTTCAGTTATATATATACATATGTATATTCTTTTGAGCAGTTTAGTTATATATACATAGCTAGATGGGCTTAGATATGGATGTATTTTTCAAGACTATTGCAGCATAAATGTCAGCAAACACCTGTTCGGTTGATCCTGAAAATTTCTAAGTGTAATTGAAAACAAATCACGTTATCTTCTGTGTTTAGCTGAACCCTTTTAAATAAGCCACCGAAGGGTCCCCTCAGTACTTTGAATCATTAATGGACTGGTTGTTTTGGGGGAGGTACGTTGCATCTGAAACTGCAGACCTGCTGTCGTAAACTTTATTTTTTCTCTTCTTTTTTTTTTCAGCCCTCTTTCAGTCCGCTGCAGTAACGATTCAAAGCTTGATATCGGCCTGCTCAGACGTTCAGTACAGACTTGATCTTTTTGTTACCAAGCGGTCATTTTTCATGCAGTTGAATCTGTGACCTTGAAAGCTGTAAATGTTAGTGTTGTATCTTTAGTTTATATTAAGAAGTTGTGAATTAAAGCATTTAAAAACTCCCCGTCTTCATTTCTTCGTCTGCTTTTGGGTTTGTGAAAGACTTTCAGGACTATTAATGCCGTTTGTGGGTTGTTTTTGAAACATTGTGTAACTACCAGCTACCATTGTGTTTTGTGTTATGGCTATGATCTGGTTTGGGAGATGGGAATGCCCTGTAGCTACGTTGTAAAGTTTAACAAATTGCATTGCTGTGTTCACATTGCCAGTGGCACCACAGTTGCCTGTAGATCCTCCAGGGGTGGACAATATTGAAATAATTGTACTTTGTTACTGTACTTAAGTATAATATACATTCAGAGAGAGTTTTATTTAGTTTCTCTACTTTTTTTTTTTCTTCTTCATTTTTTAGTTTTCTAGGTATTTGGCAGTTTACCTGTATGCAGGTAGGCGAAGGTAGGGTTACAGGTTACCCGTACACACAGGCAGGCAAAGGTAGGGTTACAGTTTACCCGTACACAGTCAGGGGAAAAGGTAAGGTTACAGTTAACCTGTACACAGGTAGGCGAAAGGTAGGGTTACAGTTGACCTGTACCCAGGTAGGTGAAGGTAGGGTTACAGTTTACCTGTACACTGGTAGGCGAAAGGTAGGGTTACAGTTTACCTGTACACAGGCAGGTGAAGGTAGGCTTACAGTTTACCCGTACACACAGGCAGGTGAAGGTAGGCTTACAGTTTACCCGTACACACGTAGGCAAAGGTAGGGTTACAGTTTACCTGTACACAGGTAAGTGAAAGGTAGGGTTACAGTTTACCTGTACACAGGTAGGTGAAGGTAGGGTTACATTTTACCTGTACACACAGGTAGGCGAAGGCAGGGTTACAGTTTATATGTACACAGGCAGGCGAAAGGTAGTGTTACAGTTTACCCGTACACACAGGCAGGCGAAGGTAGGGTTAGGAGTCTTGCCCAGTGACTGTTACAGGTATAGTGTAAGGTGGTTACCCAGGTAGAGAATTGAACCCCAGTATACAGCATGGAGGACAGCAGTGTAACCCACTACGCTATACCAACCACTGTGACATTGACGTGGTGGTGAGTTACTGTGTGTTGTGCTGGTGAAAGTGGATCAGTCCATCAACAAAACTATTCAAGACAACAGTGTCCTGTGGGCAGCGTCCTGGGACCACTGATGGAGGACCACTAGGGGACGACCAATGTGAACTGTGCAACAGCAGCATCATCAACATCATCATCTCTGATTTTACATCTGCAAGGTAAACCAGCAAGGTAGGAGTGGCTATTAGAGTGGACAGTTTTAATTGCTGTGTTTGATCCATTTATGCCAGTGCAACACACACCAAGTGCTCATATGTAGTAAGTGGTGCCAATAAAATGGACAATGAGGACATACCTCTGTGTGTGTATACTTGTTTTTTTGTTGTTTCTTTGTTTTTGTTTTTTTTTAAATGTGTTACATTCATAGTATGCAGTTGTTTGCTTTAGTAAAAACATTCTATTTCTTTTAGACCTTCAAAATAGTTGGAAAGTCAAGAGGTCACTTATGTACCATCTTACGGGTTCCCTTGACCTTAGGGTGGGCTGTGGAGAATCTCTTCAGGATATGAATAAGTGGAAAGTGTAATGAATGTTTTTCTTTTCTTTTCTTTTGACAACGTTACTTTATTAATTGCTGATTTAATTCAACCTCTTTAAGTCTGAACCTCACTCTGTTTTCTTTCTATGCGGGTTCATCTTGTGGGCACGCAAAGTACAAAGTGTGTCCTGTGAATATGTTTCCAATAAACAATAAATAGTGCAAGTTCTTGTCTTTTAATGTTAACCGGGTGGTCCTAATCTGCAGTGGTATGTACGTTAACAGTTACGTGGCGTGGATGACGATGTAATTTCTTTTTCTGGTGTCCAATGAAGAAAGCAGACCAGTCTGGATTGGGATTATAGGTTATTTAGCACTTGTACAAGAGTTAAACGTTATCTGCTGGATGTCAGACAAGATTCTGAAGAAATTGAGCTGAGAGTTGGAAAACACAGGATGTGCTGCCATAAACAACAGTATGAGTTCCTGAAAGCTGACCATGTTTGTTACTGAACATTTATGTGTAACTTAAATAGTCAGATGTGGCCTGGTGTGTGTGTGACTCCCCCAAAACCTGTACCCAGAAACCCAAATGTAAGGAGACATGGTATACTTCACCTAAAGTACCTACAACAGTGGTCCCTTCAGTATATCCTCAGTGACCTCTTTCTCTCTGTTTAAGTTGGAAAGCTTTCCACTCAGAGTAAATGATCATTTAGTAGTTTAATACAAAGATTGGTATCTCACTTTGCGTTGTGTTTAAACCATTGACTGCTAGACGCCATTAGACTTGTCCATTCCAACGTCCACTCCTCTTAAAGCCTGTCAACTGGACTTAATGTCTATGAGCGCATCATAAAGGCAGCTTGTCCAGCAGGTCTCTCACCAAAGAGATGACGACCCAACAGTAGCCTCTAAAAGCAGGGCATCCAGGTAGAAATGTGGGACTGCTTCCCCCGCTGACCTGTAAAAAGGCTTTCAGAGGCTACTGTCGGGTCGCCTACCTTTGGTGAGAGGTCTGCTGGACAATGCTGCCTCTATGACGCACGCAAAGACATTGCGTCCAGTTGACAGGCTTTCAGAGCACCATCATCAGACTGAGAGAAGCAGGGGGTTGTATCCCTGAATTGCCTGACATCTAGGTCGTTCTGACCAAGCCGTTGGGAGGTGTTGGGCTCAGAGATTATTTAAGGGCACTCACACGCTGTGAACAGGCTCTGGACTGCCAAGATAGACCGCAAGCAGAGATGATTGTTTGATCGGTCCCCAAACTCAAGCAGCTCCCACAGTTTCCTGGGCTGTTACGGACTGGAACCACATCAAAATTGAGGCCTCATGATGCTTCAATTCTGCTGGGGTGATGATCTGGGGACCATCACCTATGACAGTCGGTCCCCCTAGTAGTGATGCGAGGGTTGCTAACAGCTCATCTATATGTGCAGGACATCCACATGTGTTGCCTCTCATGGCGGGACTTCCAACTGGCATTGTT